>JARHVA010002839.1:0-125000 GCA_037957365.1 Torreya grandis | reverse complement strand
AATACCTTAATATGGAAGGTAATTTTATGCTTATATTCTCACACCACTTTATTCATCTTAATCGTTTTCAGTGTTTTGAAATTACATTGCCCTAATACCTTCTTAAGTTCTTTCAAATCATAGCCCTTGCCTTTTAAATGAATGAATTGAATGATATCATTCATCAAGGAATTATCTTTTTGTTTATCAATCATGGTGATAACCTACATAAAAATGAAGCCCCACTAGGAGGGTCTTCTATGGAGGAGGACTCCCCTGAGGAAAACCAAACCACAAAATCTGACCACCCTCTACCTAGCCCCTCTCCCACAAGCCCCTTTTCCAAGATAACCATGGGGGAATTCCCTCTCTAAATAATAGTAACCAAACCAAAACCCATTGCATTTGAGGAAGGGAATAATACATAGTCTTATAAAAAAGGAAAGACCCCCCTTTATAAGTTAATCAAGAAGAACAAAAAATAGATGGAAGGTTTTAACAATAAACTTCATGGAGTTGGAATTATCCTAACCAATCTAATAAAGGAGTGAAAATCCATAAATGGGGAAGTTATCAAAATTATTCAATCCCTTTCAAAACATATTAGGGATGAGGGCCCTCTCTGATAATAGGATGTTGGGTCAGTGGATGTCCATTATCCAAAACCCCTCCTTAAATCACCCCTCAAAAAGAAATTAAAGAAGGAAATACCTTAGAAGAAGATTAAAATGATTATGCTGAAGGATATTGTAGAAGGATTCATTAACAAAACTCTATCATATATCACTAGGAATAGGATGATGGAGAAGGCAAAGTATAATGATTCTAGTAAGTCACTCAGAAAAGATTATTTCTTCCTTAAATAATTTATTTATTTTATCTTTTTATATTTTAGATTCTACACTACTAATTAGTTAGCTAATTTTATCCTAACATAATTATTTCCTAGCACATGGGGATTGATTCATTTTATTATACTTTGGTTTAAACTTAGGTTTCAGGTCCTTGTAAAAACTACTAATTTTACCTTAATAAATACAAAAAGAATACTTTAATTATCAATTTAAGATCTTAAGCATACAAACATAATTAATAAACAATGATAGGTAAATTAAATTCATTAAAAAAATTAGAGATATTTTAATATTTAAAACATGTATTTAGATACAATATGTAGTTATTTAAAAGATACTGGAATTTCATGAAAAAGAAATAAGAGCTTATATAGTGTTAAAGTGGGAGATACATGTCATGTCCAAAAATTTTCATGCATATAATTAAAAATCTAAAATATTTATTTTTTATGGATTAAAATGAATTTTAGGAAATTAAATTCACCTATCATAAATAAATAAATGTACAAAATAAATAGTAATGGATGAAATTGTATAATAGAAAGCCTAGTAGATACAACCCTCATGTACACTTCACTTATACTAGTTAACGCATTATGATCTAAGTGGCCCACAAGTACCTGAAAAGAATGGTAAGGTCCATGGAAACAATGCCATAACATAAACCCATAGTAAATATAATATAGGGTCAATAATTTACAAGGGTAAAATTATCCACTTTTATTTCCTATGAGATTCAAATAAGTCCCTAGACACTTTTGATAAATCAGAAGGCTCAGTTCATACATTAAGAAAACATTGATTTCTAATGTCATGTTGAGTTGATTTATTGAAAATGGACAATAAAATATCTATAAGACCTCATATTTCCTATAAAGGTGCCTAAAATATATATATGGTTAACATTACAAGAGAGGATGATGCCATTTTAACCATTGGATATAATTCTATCTGATTTATTATATCTATTCAACTCTAGTCAAAGCCTCATAATGCTTATGACTTCATATAAATATCCTAATAAACCAAAATGGTTTTCATAAAATAATAGATTATAGTTATTAATTATTTAGAGTAATAAAGTATTGTATTCTTTAATTTCACATTCAATACCTTAGACAACCTCCATCAACCATCAATGAAGGTTTAAATATTTTACATTATTTCCAACTTCAATTATAATAGTTTATTTTTAATTTTATAATAATTTTTAAGAGTTTCTGGGTAGGTTATAAGGTTACCTAATCCTTAAAAATACTTATGATAACATTTTCTTCTATTTTATGATGAATTGAATTAATTGGTTTATTAATCCTAATTCATATAAGTTAGATAGAATAACATAAGGTGATGAAAATACACTTTTAATAAACACATTGAAGATAATTGAATCAAATTAAAAAAACAAAACAATGAAAATAAAATATTAAACTATGAAATCTAGGAAATAACTTGTTTTTTTAATTCATTAGGTTTACTATGTTGACTAAAATGATAAAAAATAGGGAAACATAATCAAATCCAAAATCCTCCTAGAGGGTATATATGAGATCACATAAGTATATGACCACTCAATAATGGTAAAATCATTTGTCACTATTATCCCTACATGCCAATTTTTTCCTCTTCCATAAAATATGAATTTAGGGAACAATAATATGTGACAATAGAATATAGGGTTCTATGCACTATTTTTATCTATATAAATATGTGAGATAACTATGATTAGCTTCTTAAAACTTAAAAACCCTAATATGGCATGAAATTATTGAGTTAATTATTAGCATGGGTGATAAGCATATAATTGAGATGAGTTATCCCCAATAAACCCTAAGATGGTTGAACATTGCCTACATAACTATAAATCTAAAAATGGAGATCAAGCCCAATGTACTTCCTCCACTTAAATTTTTTGTGAAATTATGATATTTTTAATATAATAATTAATCTAAAATCAGGTTGAATAATTTATCATTTTGGATTAAAGCTAAATAAAATTAGTATGAAACTTGGATGATGATTATTAAAGTGATTAAAACCTGAATTAGAAAGAATATGGAACCTTTGATCAATGTGCACTTGTGTCAACAATACTTTTAATTGAAATTTCCTAGTTGTGAAATAATTAATTTGAATGTGTATTTATCAAAACTCCAATGAGAGGACTACACTCTAGGAAGCTTAAGAATATGGATGACTACATCAAGGAGGGTTTAATTTAAAAAATATGATCTTTGGTGAGAACTAGACCAAATTAATTTATACGATATGATCGATAGTCCTTGTTTTACCTATTTATCATTAATTTCCCATATGAATATGTGTTGGGTTTTGGGTTTGGAAATATGAATATAAATTCATAGTGGTGTTTTTATCAATGATAACATTTCTTTATGTGATAGATAATAGGTAGAACATAAAATTGGTAATCTATTAATTTTAAGATAAGGTGAGGTGGAAAAATAAGTAATAATTAATTCCACATGTAAATCAAGGATTTAAAAGGGTAAAATAGGCATGACCAAGTACTCATGACTATATTTTGGTTACTACATCCCCTTCCCTTTAGTCTATAACTAAAATTGTTAAATAAAAAGAAACCCATACCTTAGTGTGTAAAACACACTTTGTATTTGAGATTAATACTTAAGCCATGAAATGTATTGTACACTTTAAAAAACCCTAAATAACACATTAATTAGATTTTTTTTCCTTTAAAAAATAAAAATTTTAAACTTGATTTTTGAAAATTTTATTGAACTTTAGAAATTTGTAATGACAAATGTATTTTAATAAATTGAAATTTACTTGTATTTTTACAATTTAAAAATTTAAACAAGAGTATGGGATGAATACACTTGTATGTGTAAAGTATATTTCTATTCTTTATGAATTTTAATGGTGATGATGCTTCATTGAATCATCATAGAGTGAGTGCATCCCATAAATCACTTGGAGAAGGTGGATCTTTACTTAAACCATTAGATAATAGTGGGGGTGATCAAAATCAATCTTGAATTTGCACTTTTAGAATGAAAATAATGCCTATTAAGGTATTTTAAAACCCTAATATACCTCAGATATTCTTTTTAACCCAAAGAAGTGTAACAAGCTGAAATATAAATGGATTCACACACATAATCATGGAGTGTTCAATGATGTCCAAGACATGCACAAATTCTTATAGTTTTAAATGTAATTTTGTTCATCAAATTCATTATCATAAGATAATTGAGTACACCCATTATCCTCCCATGTCTTCAACTAGCAAAATATAATGAATAATGTGGTATATAATTATATTATGCCCCCATTTTAATTATATAATTTGAAACTGTATGTATATGTTTATTGTAAATTTTGTTCAAAACATTGAAACAATATGAATTTCATCACTAAAAAATAAATATGAGTGAATTTTCATGACATGTTCCCCCATAATATGTGATAGTAACTATTTTTCAAACATGTTGAAACTTTTGAAACTGTATTTGTGTTAAAACTATTTTTTATCTTTGAAAATAACTTATATCATGCATGAGAAGCCCAATAAAATACCCCCATTTTGAGGTGAGGTATTTTTTCCTAAAAATTCACTCATATCAGAATAAACTTTAAATTTAAACATGCATACTTAATATGTTATAATCTAATATTATAACATATGGAGAAAAATGTGTTGGTATTTTTAGGATTTGAATTTTATATAGAGTTCAAGAGGCAAGGCCTATAATGTAGCAATGAGGCTCATATAATTATAAATAAAATTAGTATTTTTGTATTAAGGTAATATCACATTTTAATGGTGTGTAACCTATTCCAAACATAATGGGAGTCTGAGGTTTCCCTTCAACGGAACCAAAAAGGGCCAGAAGAATAACCGAAAAAGGGGGGGGCGCATAGGACCTAAAAAACACAAAACCAAAGAGACAAATACAAAAAATCTAGGAAAAGGAAATACATTGACAAGTCAAAAGATAAAAAATGTACCAAAGAATATTAATGAGAAACACCATAGGCTATATCAGGGATCTTCCCTATCTACCACCTAGTCTTATAACTATGTCCATATTTACCCCTAGATTTAAGGCTCAGGGCTCTGGATGGGTAGGAGTTCTCTTTTGGGTTGGTAAAGGAGAATTATCTACTCTAAAAACCTTACTTGAAGAACCCATAAACTAAATAACCTTCAATTTTTTTGTTTGTTTATTATGGGGGATGGTAGAAGTGGAAATGAGGCCCTATTTCACCAACAATCTTAATTTAGGAAAAAGGGCACCCTAAATTTACATAACACTTCTCATCACCCTCAATTCTAGAGCATTACTCTTAAGCTCTAGTTTAAGTGATAAAAGTCTTTCTCTAGGCCAATTAGTCTCAAATACAAATTTAATAAACTATATAGGGTCATCTAAGTCATCCAAATTTAGGGCCAAAAATGCCACTATGGGTTAGTTCATTTGGTGCTTGGGTCCCAATTTCTAGCACCTCTAGTTCCTCTGATTCCCAAAGTTCTATAATAAATTTCTTCCTTGGCTTGATGCTTTTTGGATCACACTTATCATGATTCTTACCCTTATTCAATAGTAATATAGAACCTAGTGTTAGTGAAATTGCCTTACTAATCACTAGACTGGAATTTTTGAATAGTAGGAGATTAATGGCTTAGTGTGTAATGAAGATCTTATTATTTCCCTACAAGGCAAAAATTGAGTCCTCGAGGGAACATAACAAAAATAATGAAATGATGTTTTTGTAAACATACGTAAAGTGATTCAACAACATAAAATGATGTGACTTAACCAAGATAAATTTGGAATCCAAATTAAGATACAACATTACCTATTTGCAGACTATAGGCCAAGCTTCTAGGAGATAAACACATAAAAATCTATTTGTAACATTTTTATCCATTTTAGGGGAGTTAAAAAATTTAATGACCCATTCATATTTCATACTTTTATCTTTATAATAATTCAACATGGATAACCATACCTTTATGTTGATCAATATATTCTTAAAAAATTCTAATCCCATTCATCTAATAATAACCACTCTATCTTTCCATGATATGGTAAATTACTTGGATAGTATCATGTTATTTATAGTTATATTTAACATGAATTAGATAAAACCACCACTCTAAACGATTCCCACACTAGAGGGTTATTATTTATGATATAAAAATTTTAGTTGGGTTTAGTTATCCCAAGCCCCAATTTACTTTTGTCTTCCACATGAGAGTCATGTTTAGTCCCCTAAGAGTCTTTGATAGAAGTCATGTAAATAGAGATAATGAAGGTACACCAAAACATATCACAAATGGAGAAAAAAATGATGAGATGAAAAGGAAATATGTGAGAACATCTAAAATAAAATGGGAGAGGTAGAAATAAATGGACAATATTGAAAAATTAAAACTAGGTCATAAATCAGAGAGGGATGTTAAGTGAGGTAATTATGAAAGAGAGAGGTAAATTCAGCCTAGGGAAGGGGTTACACATCATTCTAGGATATGGGATGATGATATGGTGCCATATATTCCATGACGGAAATAGATAAAGGCAATAAAAGGAAAATTATTATGAGAAATGACCAAATCTGATCTACCAAAAGTGGATACTTGTCATACATCAAGCTTGAATAAATAATAATAATAATAACTTCCCATAAGAATGGTTAGATTAATATGCCAACCAATATAAAATTCAAACACATAAAAAAGTTGATGAAATAAAAGGAAAAGCTAATCTAAGAAGGGAAAATTAACACACCAAAATAGGAAAAAGTTACAATGGTTCGAAAGGAGGATAATTTCTGAAACTTTACATAGGATAGCCTTTAGGTGTCCAAATCCCAAACTATATTAGGACCCAATCCAAACATCATACTTCTATAAAGAGAAATAAAGGAATGGGGTCCATTATGAAATTATGTGATTTCCTCTCCAATAAGGTAATTTGGGTACCCTTCATGATTTCATCTTCTATCTCTTGTAACCTCTGGTTATGATCAAGTGGCCTCTATCTTAACTTCTATTCAATGACAAAATAAACTTTTTGCTTTCCATTAATAAACTTCCTATGATGGTATCAAGATTTTTATGGTAGTGAAATTTCATATTCCTCCTTTTATTATGGAGCCTATTTAGATGACTTTGCATGTGGGGAGTGGAGGGGAGGGTCTTGATGAGATAAATTATCATCTAAGAGATAATTAAGATTGATAAATGTATTTTCATAGTACTAAAATTGTGATTTAAGACTTGAATTACCCCTTCTATTAGATTGGGGTACATCTCTAGTTACAACTAGGGGAGGAGCAATTGTCGACATGATTGATTTCATTATAACTAATGGCTCAGACTTACCCATAACTTCATGAATTTTTGAATCTTAATGATTATTAAAATTAACATATGGCCTTGACCCTCCATTATTTTTTTTCAATATCCCCAAAATGACCTTCAGCTCCAAATGAGGCTATAACTAGACTTTATCCTTAAGCTATGGATTCAAATCTAATTCCAAGGAGGAAAACTAGGGTTGAAGTTAGGTGGAATCATCTAAATATGGTATCATTTGAGGTTCCATAAAAGATACATTCTTTCCAATACTCTTTTTCCCAATTCATAGAGATCTCCCTAATAATAGGGGAAAGTTTACTCTTAGGAAAAAACCTCCCCAAATGTTCAATGCCATAATAAGTTTTGCAAGGTCTAGAGAATCTATCAACATTATACTCTTGCATCCAAAAAAAATCCTTTTATTTTATTAGTATATTATTTGAAATAAATTTTGAGGACATGATCAATACCTTAAATATATCTTCTTACATTCTTCTCTTAGATCGAGTGGTTGGGTCTATAGCTAATAGAATGCCAAATGCATGAGCTATCCTTAAAATGACATCTTCATGCTAGAACTCAATTGGGAGTTATAAGAGATAAATTTACATGGTAAAGTCTTCCATGTAATCCTCTTCATGATAGAGGAATGATCTCCATTTTCATATTGAGAATAAGATTGCTCTCATGCATGTAAGGCCTTCTTGGAGACTTTTTAAAAAATCATCTTTGTTGGAAAAGGTGATGAGAAAATAGTTTCTTTCCTTGAGAGTAACTTCCATAGTAGATCTTGGCCTCCAATTCTTAGTCACCCAATTTATAAATCTCTCTATACTAGGCCAAATCCCATTTCATTTTACCAATAGATAATTATCTAGTTGGTCTTCTACCTTATCCACAACTATGTCAGGAATCAAAGGTAGACTACATCTTATAAACTAGAAGTAACCAACATCATGACCATATATATAATAAATATAATTAGTATGTTTCTATGTTATGATTACATTATATATATCATGGTACTTATCAAACTCAATAAGCACACACACAACACACATAATATATAAAAACATAAATAGAAAGGCTGAGGGAAAAAGATAACGACATGTTCAAATGTCTTAAACAACATGAACAAACATGAATAATGTCAAAAATAAGAGGCATGCTAAAACTTATAACATACATAGGGCCAAGGGATAAAATTAATGACATATTAAAATGTCATACAAAATAAACATAATCAAATGTAGATGCACTAGTAAAATTTTACACACAAGGGCCAGGGGCCAACACAATAGAAAATTGAAATTTTAATATACTATGTAGAAGTAAATAAAACAAATGGGCCTTAAAATTAATAGAGGTATTATAAACTATGTATATGGAATGTGATAATATCCTATAAAATAACATGTTCATGTACACTATTTAAGATATAAAATTTATCAAGACATTTAAAATTAAGATGAAAGTTTAATAGTATAGGGGTTATAGAATGATAAAATTTACACATTATCACGTGTAAGATTCTCCCAACTTAGCAAGGGAAATGGATAGACTAAGGTAAAAAATATTATTATTATATAATATTTTATATTTACTACACAAAACTCATGAATACCAGTGAAATATGTGTGATATAAAAATAATATGTTATCTTCTAATCATCAGATAATTAAATATTACAAAGATGTAAACTAGTTTACAAATCATGCTATGGTATTTATTTTGGGTTTCTTATAATATTTTAATGTTTTTGAATTTTTTTAATATATGAATTTTATTTTTATTTTTATAATTTATGAAATCAACAACCATAGAAAAAGTGAGATTTCAAAATTAGAAAAGCAAGGAAGATATGCATAGTGTACAATAAGTGTCAATGTGAAACATGAATTATGAAAGGTTTGAAATCCTAAATACAAGTAAATTTCCCTCATGTAATGTGAATTTAAACTATTTTAAATATATAAGAGACTAAAAATGTATGAATATGACTATTATCCATTCTCATTTAATCAAATGTACATTTGTCGTAACATGTTACATGTATGACAAGAAATCTTGATAAAAGAATATTTTACATGAATAAAAATGAATTGCATACTTAAACTGAGTGAATATTTTGAAATGGAAATAATTAATCCTATGTGCACTAAATTTATTAATTATAAGGAAAAAATGCAAAGGATTATGTCTTATTCTAGGCAATTTTGTCCTATAGGAAAATGATAGAATGCCAGTGCAGACTGTGGAAGTGGAGAAATAAATGGTACTTTTTAGTATTCTTGATCATTATATAAAGTTTTATAGATCTATAAAGTGAATTATAAGGGTCAATAAGCCAAAAAATTGACATAAACTAATGGTTTAGAATAATGGATAAATCAAACACATATACAGTTAAATAAAAAAATAAGATGGACCAGTTTAGAAGCTATATACAATTAGATTTTTAAATATTTGAATTATTCAAAATAAATCAATATTTTGAAATGAAACAAGATACCCAATTATATTACCCATGTGGGGAACACAAAATTATATAAAAAGAGGTAAATTGATGACTTTATGTGAATGAAATGTGTTATCTATTTGTAGTTCCAAATCAACAAATGTATCATGTGTTGTAACCCTCAATTATATTGACATATTCATCTAGTATATTAGTCATGTCATTAAAACAATATTATGCATAAAAATCATCATAATCATAATAATTATCTTGATCTTGAAATTATGGTATGTTATTGTTATCTTTTTTTATATCTGATATGTAAAATTGATTGCCCCATGTTATGGTATCTAACCTTTGGATTTATTTTTCTTTGTAATATGTGCTTTGTAATTTTAATTTGATAAGATTATACTAGATATATTTTAATGAGATGTATTTTCCTTTGTGTTTTCTTATTTTAAAGATGTTCCTTATTTTGAATGGAAATGACCTTATCTATGTGATCAAATGTAATTAAACATTTGTTTCTATCTCTCAATTCCCCTATTGATTTTAACCATGAAGATGCAAGCTCAATATTTTATGCATTTGTATAATAAATAACACTAAAATAAAGATTCCATTATTTTAAATCATGAAATATTTTTAACTTATTTGATCTTAGACATAATTTTAATGCCTTAATTTCGTCTATGTGATGAATCTTATATCTATGAGATATAATAAATGATGTAGAACAAGTTTGTTTCCTAATAGTACATAACATTAACATTAGTAAATTACTTGTTATATATATATGGGTTTTGAACCAATTTTGGAAATACATATTAAAATAAAGATTACCCTAATCAATCAAACAGTAAGATACTCTAAATTGGTATCCTAATTAATGAGTTTAGAATATATATATATATATATATATATATATATATTATTAATAAATATTAAATATAAAGATATGCCAAATATAGAATGTATAAAATTCAATATTATAATAATAGTAACATAAATGAGAAATTTTACTTAGCTTATACACTGATGTACATGTAGATTTGAGGAAGGAAGGTGTACAAATAGATGATCTAAATATTTTGATTCAGTCATTAAATTCAAAAAAAAAAATGATAGCGTGGACACTTGCATTACCCTAGGGACGCTTATGTTAATGCTACTATCTATGCTTAAATACATTTATCCTATATGTAAAATTATATTTTGACTAAAACATCCACCTAGGTATTTTTGGGTTTTTGGTCACCATTTAGAGTATGTGTTCATATCACATGCACATGATTTTGATATAAAAATATATCTCAAACCTTAGATCCTCCTCTTAGGTCTAGTCACCTACCAAAAATGGGTTAGTGGGATCACAACATCAATTTATCCTCAAGTATCCCTCTATCAATGAGCACTGTTTACATCACCAATACTCTAAAGAGGACCTTAGACATTTTTAGTTCTCCCTAATGTGTTGGTTTGTGTGTGCATAATAGTGAAATATATTATATACAAGTTCATGTAATTATATATCATCTAACTTGATAAATATTACCTATGGGTTATTATTTAACTAGTTTAGACATGTAATATAATTATTCATATTACTTATATAAAAATAAGGAAGAATAGTGTAGTATAACCAAGCTGTGAAATTGATTGAATGAGATTGAATAGGAATTTTACTAGTATTTTACTATATGATTAATGAGTTTTATTTATTTTTTATTTATACCACACATTTTAAAATATTCCCATGTAAGGGTTAATGAAACTCATTAGGCTAACATGTTCATATTTAAATATTTTCAAATTTTAGTGTTTATAATGTAAGGACACTTGTGTTAGATATGTGATAATAACATTGATTCTAATATCCAAGTCTTAACACAAATATCCAAAAGATGAAAGGTTTCAAGAGCTTTATAACTTATAGTGAAGGATATATATAATAATTCAAGCCTATTATGGGCTACAGTTGGTCTGGTTATTAATAATAGTGGGGTTAAACTACAAGATAATAATTTAGTCCCAATGAGATGGAAAAGGCTAGAATATCAAATATAAGGAAGTTATATAACTCAAGGGTATATCCTCAAGTGATTTTTGTCAAGTGTACAATGTTAGGTTAACATATAAATCTTGATTTAAGCATATACATCCCCTTATTAATCTAGTAATGTGTATAGACCCTAATTTGGTCAAGAAACCACTAGTATGATATATTTTTAATCTTTAATAAGAAGGTATTAGTGATTAATGTAGCTCTGGGTCAATTGGTCATTTTGGGTCTTTTGATCTTTCTTATGTCTTATTTTTCATATTTTTTTCACCCCCAGTGGTCCTAAGTCATCCCCCCTAATCATAGGGGTACCTAGCCTATTTTCCCACTATTTTATTTGTTTTGGGACCTTAAGACATTAATGAACTTATATTTATAGTATTGTAATTGTTTATAGTGTATACTTTCAGTGCTAGTGTCCAACAGTCATTTTCTTCTATGTTTTGGGTCATAACCCTCCTTTTAGCCTCGTCTTAAGTTTTTATCCCTCTTTTACAATTTATTAGATAATGAAAAAGGGACTTACATTAAACTAAAAATTATATATACATATATATATATATATATATATATATATTCAAAATGTTGTTTACATATGAAACTTACTATCTTGGCACATAATTACATAAATTCAATCGATAGTATAGCTTAGAAGACTGCATATCACTTACTTATCACATCTAGACTTGCATGCTTGATCAAAAGAAGGGCCTAAGCTATATATTTTAGAGTACCATGTGTGTTTATTATTCATGATACCTAAGGGATAACTACAGGTGATATGATACCCATAACACCCAAGTTAATGTAGGTAGCAACTAGGATAATAGGGGTTTTATCTTGCATGATCATAATATCACACAACCTACTTTTCCCTTTCTTTTAAATTTGATATGGTTTTTGTTCCATGTTTAAAGGTGTTCATTGGGTTTTTAAAAGGCATACATTCAAAAAAGTGACATGGAAAAACTTATAGGATTCATAAAATCACTTACATGTCTCTAAAACCTTCTTGTAGTATCTCTAAATGGTTTTGGTAGTTCTTTTATAAGACACTAGTGCTATAATTAAATATTAATGCCATTGGTGCTACTATCCTCATAAGGGAACTATTATTTGAGGCATATTTTGAACTATAGTCACAAAATGAAAGATGAATGATTGATCTTTAATCATGTTATAGCCTTTTAACTTATAGAAATGCCTGTTTTACTCCAAATAAGTACACTTTCTCACCATCTTTACTACTTTTGTAAAAATTTGTCAAATTAAATATTTTATATATTTATCTTAATTTAGTATTATACTTAACCCTTTAACAATATAGGATTTACATATATTAATTACTAAATAATTAAAATATTTAGTGAACCTGACTTATTTTGAATATTTTGTAAAACCCTAGTTTAGTGCAAGGTTTACTTTATTCATTTTTTGTGATCTAAATTCAGGTTTATAAACATATATTTTCCTAATTTTTTTCACAACCAATCTTATCTAAATTAGTCTTATATTATGGTTTTAATAATTTAATACAATTTAAATTTTTGAAAAACAACCCTCAAAATCCTAGATCGATATCCTAGGTCCCTATCATAAAAATATTAGTCTTTAGGGTTTCAAGTACAATCCTAAATTTTATATACTTTGGGATGAATATTTCCCATAAATACACATATACCTATGTTACATTAAATTCTACCTATTGTGTTTTTGTTATTCATTATTTACATAATCTTCTTTTGCAAGTTTAAAATGACATCCAAAAAGCCTCCTACCCCTCACCCAGTTGATGAATTTATTGTTTTTTCTCATTATTATAATAATGAATGGATAAGGTTTTAATATTTCATATTATCACATTATAATTATTTCATTTATAATGATTATTATTGTTGTAATGATGGATATGAGGATTACTATGAACATGACAATTAAAGTGTTTTTTAGGATATACTATATGAATTTTCTTCTCTTTCTTCTCCCTTTAATCCTACACCTCAAAGTCAAAATAAAAATATAATTCCATAATAACCTCTTATTTCTAGTTCTTTATTCCAATGTGTTCTTAGCTTTTCAACCACTTTTGTTACCTCTTTATTCAAATTAAAACAACATAAATGCAATAAACAAAATCTACTTTCACATGATTCAAGAAATATAGAAAAGATTATTTCATTTTCTTTACCCTTCTCAGTTATATTTGAAAAATCATGCACAAATGATATTAAACCTTTTACCAATGCATAAACTAAAGTAGAGGAATTTTATTTATTACATTAATTTACATTCCAAGCTCGACACAATGTGTTTTTGTAAAATATTGATAAAAAATTCTCCAACTCTTCTCTTACATGTCATAATATTCAAATAAAAACATGATTTCTATTTATTCTACCTTTGAATCCAAGATTTAATTATTAATCATACATACACTCCACATATAGATAGTGAATACATGCATTTCATTTCACATACACATGATGATATATTTCATAGTAGTAAAAATAAAAAATCTTCTACACTCTTTATTAGTGAGTATGTGCATGATAATTCTTCTACTCTTACTTATACAAGTGAATTAAATTCTAATTTCGATGAAACTTAGAATAAAGATGATTACTATGATTTTGGTGAAGAATAAATTGAGTCTCAAACTTCTAATTCTCTCCCTACTTCACCCATATAGCATGTTTAAACTAATTTTAGTTAAAATACTAAAAAACACAAAGACACTTATTATTATGTTCATAGTTTACATAACTTGCATTCACATGATAATAATGTATCTTCTATCCTATTAACATGGGATACTTGTTTAAAATTTTAAAAAAATTGAGATACCAATGAATCTCCCTCAACCCCTTACTAAAGTAGAACCCATTTCTCATCCTAATTTACATGAGGGTGATAGCTTATTTCCCTCTATCCAGGTGGAAGCTATCAACCCTCCAAAGGTTATGGTGAGAAAACCTTATACCATTTTATGATGTATAATAATAATAATAATAATAATAATAATAATAATAATAATAATAATAATAATAATAATAATAATAATAATAATAATAATAATAATAATAAGATGCAAGATTTAAATTAGTCCATCTATAAGGTTAATATACCTTCACAAGAGGTAATATATTTGAGCATGATGTGGGTGATTTAAAACAATAGGTACACCATTTAACATTATAATGTAAAACATATCACTTATGGGATGATTTTACAATGCCATTCATAATAATCCCACCCTACACAAAATTTTCAATGAAATGTTGCCATCAAATTTATAGATACCAAAATTACTAAAGTTTTATGGACATGGAGACACATACTTTCATATCAAATCTTACAATAAATTTATAGCATGTGTCACTAGCATTTTGATTCTATTAAAGTTATTTACTATGACTCTAGAGGGTCAGGTAATAGATTGGTTTCATCAATAACTCCCTAGTTGTTCACTATACACATATGATAAGTTATAATATGTATTTATCATATATTATATTTATAACAAGGGACCTTGATTCACATATGATAGGTTGCCTTCAATACACCAATGCTAGCGAGAAACAATAAATGGATACATTCTAAGATTAAAAAAAAGATTGCATAAATTTATTTACCAACTGATAGATTTTGAGGTATAATAAATTTTTATTAGAGGCTCCATTCTTCATCTTAAGGATAAAGTTTTATACAAGACATCCAAATCATTTAGACATATATCTTACATAGCTTTAGGATTATAAAAATAATTAGGAGTAATGGGGAAACATTCAAAGGTAGATTTGGATGTATATTTCCCATAACCACAGTCATCTAAGCTAGTATAGGAACACACATTAAATGTACTTATGAAATAGGTGGAATATAAATAACAAATAAAGATACTCAAAAAGGTCAAATTGCTATTTCACATAGCGCCTCCTATAGTTAGTAAAGCATAGGACTCCAAATATGGGATATACAATTTTTAGACAGAGATAAACCTCATGATATCTTACATTATTATATAAGTCAAAATTTACACTTCTTTCTACTCATCACCATCCCACATACCATCTACATAGGATACATATTAAACCATATTGAAATTTTCATAATATCAATGGGCATATAGAGAACAACTATTATGTACTTCAAGATCATATTAACTAGTATGTTGACAAAGGCATTATATCATTTACATATGGGGCATTGAGATCTTAGTCTCTAGATTATCCTAGATCACATTTCTTTATGACTAAATTATCCAAAGATGTTCCTTTTAATGATCCATTGGTTACTCATCATATGATACATTTGATTTATAGGACACCTACTTATGATATATCTCATGCAACATAGAGTCATCAGAGATGGAATAAATTTCATAAAGATTGACTTACTTATAGAAACATGGTACAAAAATGGAAAGTAATTTAATCCCTATTTAGAGTTCCACAATGGATTAATATATTTCCCAAAGATCACATATATCAAAACATAATTAAATAATTAATTAAGATATTTTCCAAATATCATAGAAATTATGACATAATTCAACAATTGATTAAGATATTTTTCAAAGATCACATAAATTAGGACATAGTTCAATAGCCGATTAAGATATTAGCCAAATATTAAAGAAATCAAGACACAATTCAACAACCAATTAAGATATTTTTAAAGAACACATAAATTACAACATAGTTCAACATCCAATCAAGATTTTTTCCTAAGATCACAGAGATTAGAGCATAGTTTTAATATGATAACTAATTAAGCTATTTGATATAGATTATATACATCTAGATACTAGAAGTGTACCACAAGGAGTATCACTTAAAGAATATACTTATTCATGGATTCAACATGAGAAATATGGTCACTTATTTACCATGCCATATGGGTTTGAATAATGTATACCATAGTTACATGATCTGCATTTATATATCTTATAATACTCCTATAACATCCATACTAACAAGTAACATTCCTAATCTATTATACATATCTACTTCAACATTTGTAAAAAGATAAATAATCTATTACCATTACTTAGACACATAACATATTTCCATATCACCATTTAAAATAATGAATATAGTTAAACACATGAAAGCAAATGATGCCACAAATCATTATACCAATATACACAATACCCATATAATAATAGACATCCATGTCTATATATATATATATATATATATATGTATATATCTTGATATATAGTTTTATTACAATAATACATGTCACTCAATCATTTAGGCCTAGTCACTAGGACCAATCCCTTCACTCTCACTCTCTGATACATCTATACTAGAGATAAAGGCTCCATTATCCATTTAAGGCCTTGATCAAGACCTATGTTTACTCTCTCTATCCCATAACACTATCAACTCGACCAACACCTCCACATGGTATCACTTTTAAAGTGTATATTCATCCACTATCCTATTACTTACCCCACCTAGAGCATTGGATGTGGGTATTTATCACATCTATAGCTCCACATATGCTTCATCCCTATCAATATTTTTTCACCTATATGCCATTGTAGAAATGTATATTAGATCAAACAAGTGAGCATGAATGTTGGAAACATTTGTGTCCCTCTCCACTAATACATTATCCACAACATCATCAGAGATATGCCATGTTAGTATGTATATTGGAGACTCAATGGTAGTCTCACAATACTCATCATCACCTAGACCTATACATACAAATAAAATAGATTAGATACCTACCCAAATAAATATTTAATTAAGTAAATATAACATAAAAATATATGATGGAAACTTACCCTTAAAAAATAAAGGGGGATTATCATCCAACACATCCTCCATGATGATCTCACCTCATGGGAATAATAGCACCACATTTCTCAAAATGGCCCTAAACTACAAAATTTTCACTAAAAATGATATATAATGTACTAAGTATGTCAAAATAATGGAAAAGTGATAGATCCCTTATGAGGGAAACCTCTTCCCCATCATGGATAAGTGATTCCACCTCCTCATATCAGGTTTTATTCATTCCTCATCTCCTCAAAATTAATTATAGCTTAGAATAAATAATCACTATCAATTAAATTGGTTTAAATGAGATGTAAAACCAATCAACCAACCTATATAAGCCACATTGTATAGTTTACACCTCACTAAAGATTAATTTGCATGACACTTTAACCAACTAATACAGATTTATTCTAAACATGATATCTAGAGAATCATAGCTCTGATTCACAATCCATTTCTTGTGTGTGAGACTTGACCCTGATGTACCTCACCCCATACCAGTTCCATTACTATCCTGATCAAACTCAATTTTATAAGATAATATATATATATATATATATATATATATATATATATATATATATATATATATTGTTAGGTTGTGGAGCTAAAAGATTCACTGATGCAGACATGGAGCAGGTTGCTGAGAGGTTGCTGAGTTATAGAGCAACCGACATCGATCTAATCAACTGACATTGGTCATATACAGTGGGAAGAGAAATCGACATCGATCAGGGATTAGCCAGCATCAGTCACCTCCAGGCAGATAGGGACCGACATCAATCACCTGTGTGGTTCAGAACTACCAGTTCATAGATAGTTAGTTAACGAACTAGTTGTTTGCATGTCAAAGGCTAATTATAGACTTGGAGCTATGGATCTAATTATTGTAATTAGGTGTCTAATTATTGTTTGCATGAGATCTATATAATAGACTCATGGGCTATATTGTTATTTTGGCTAGAGAGTAAGAGAGTAAATATTAGTTTCTTTTGTGTGTGAAGAGAGCATGGTGTGTTCCTCCTAGTGCCACAGTACCAAGTGTGGGTGCTGGTTTGGAGAATCAAAAGGATTATTCATGTATGTAGGATCTTCGTCAGCAGGTGTGCAAGGCCATGTTTGGAGATCTGTATGCTATTAAGATCATTGATCTACAAGTGTATGTGTGTATAAGGTCTAAGGTTTGTAGGTGTGCAGAACTAGGTTGATCTGTAGGTGGTAGCAGAATCAAGGTGACAGAAACACAATAGGGGGCAAGATCAAGTGGGATCTACTTGGAGTACAGTGTGTACTCAGTTAAAGAGCAAAGAGGAAGGTAAGGCAATTCATTCCATAAGTAAGATCATTTGAGTTGCAAGTTGTTGCAAGTTTAGGGGAGATCTACTTGGAGTACATTGAGTACTTGGAGTGTGTGGAGCACTTGTGGAGTGCGTGGAGCATTAGTGTATTGGCAGTAGTGGATACTGACTGGTTGGAGGTGAACACCAACTCTGTGTTTGAGTTGTGTGTTGGGACTGTAAGAGAGAGAGCTTTGAGGAAATAATTACTGTACACTTGAGGTGTGGGAAGCCTCTGAGAGGTGTGAAGAAGAAATGGCATCTTCTTTATTGTATTCTTTTCTAGATGAGTATTAATACAATTGGGTATTGTCTCTCATATTCTATGTTGTTTTTGGTTTCTAGTTACTTGTTACTTCTGGTTTAATTCCACATCTTAAGTTGCTTGTATATGGTAATCAATGGTTCTTTAATTGGTTCCTAACAGTTGGTATCAAAGCTAAGGTTGCAGTTGAGCAGGTTTTGTGTTTGGTTACAAGTCACTCTCAAGGGTTTCTGATTGAGTGGGAGTATAGTGATGGTAGAAGAAAGTAAGCTACGATGGAGGAACTGAATAGCATGAATGGTCAATTATGGTGTTATGGAAAGAAAGAGTAGGTAAAGAAATATTATTGGTTGGTATAAGATCAGCATCAAGGAACTGAAGAAGTAGATGTTATAGGTATTGTTGCACAAGATGCTCTGGGATGTTTCTTGGATAAAGTTGAATCTTGGCTAATAGATTATGTTGCCTCTTTCCATGCAGCCCCAAGCAGAGGGGTTGGTGAGCCTTGTCATAGTATTGGCAAAGGGGAAGTGTTGCTGAAATTGTAGGCGGCTAACACATGGGTGTTGAAGAAGGTCATGCAGGTCCCAGTCTTGGAGATGCGGCTAATTACTTCAAGAAATTTGGGTGATGAGAGATGCACAAGAACTCTCATAATAGATTCTTAGAATGTTTTCAAGGATACACTTGAATTAGCATGTGGTAATAAAGTAGGTACTCTTTTTCTACTTGCTTGTATTACTGATTCTTCTTCTATTGTGAAGACGTGGCTTTGTAGGCTTGGTCACATGAGTAAGAAGGAGATGCATGTTCTTAATAGGAAATTAGATGTCTTTAATAGAGTTAAGAACTAGAAAGCCTTGGTGTTCTTGGAGGAGATGATGAATAGATACCAATGGATGGGGCTGGATACTTTTGAGTAGGGTGGTTTAGACAGGGTTTTGATCCATGGAGAGCTCGCAGGTAAAAAGTCATCACTCATAGGCATACACAGGTACTGGCATCAGTCAAGGGTAACCGACGTCAAATAGATAGGTGCCAACATTGGTCATGTGCAAACTAGAGGAGTCGATGGTGTTGAGTAGGTGGAGACTAATGTCAATAGGATAAATGGCGTCAGTGACTTGGACAGTCACATGGAACCGACGTCGGTTGGATGTAGATTGTGTGGTGACCGAGGTCGATCACTGAGATGGATTTTGGGTAGACAACAAGCTGTCAAGGAGTCTCAGATGCCCATGGGGAGGACTGAAAGTGGTAAGTAAGCCTCAAATTCATTGTTCCTCTTCTTTATACTTGTTGCTCACTATAGAGCAGGAAGGATCCAAGAAATAGTGGGAGCATGGCATGATCAGGATGCAAAACCAAACAGGAGATTTGGTAGGGTTGCCAGTCAGTATGAAATCACTAAGATGAATGGATACCTTGGTTAAATAATAGAGAGAATGGACACGTGAGATAGAAGGCTAGGTCATATGGTCTTGAGGAAGCTACAGGATAATGGTATAGGTTTTGACAGGTGGATGACAAAGTAGGGCTTTAGTCAGTGTCAGTGTAACCATTGTGTTTGTCTTACCAGGTGGATGATGATAGCTACATTATCATGTTACTTTATGTGGATGGTATGCTAGCTAGCAAGTTTATACACATAAGGTTTTGCTGAGCTAAGGGTAAGGTTAGTTCAGTGGCATGTCATGAGGAATTTGGAGTAGAAAAATTCTTTGGCATGAGAGACATGGAAGATCACAAGTTGATTTCATCTCCAGTGGGAGCTGATGTGAATCAGGTGTTGGCAAGGTTTAATATGCAAGATACAGAACTAGAGGACACCAAGGGCTAGATAGTTTAGTGTCTGAAATCACATGAGGTCTGGTATAGACCTGAGTTTGCCCAAGCAGTGGGCGCTATCAGAGAGTTAGGAGCCAATTCGAGGAAGTGGGTTCTTAGGTATCTGAGAGGGACCAGTAGTAGGGATTCATGCTATGCAGGGTCAGGACTTCACTACATGGGTTTATAGGTTCAGATGTGGTAGGTTACTTAGATGATAGGTGGTGCACCACAAGTTGTGTCGTGGGTGGTCTTTAGGATTGATCTTGAAGAGGGATATAAGCCAAGAAATAGATTAGATGGGGTACAGGTATAGGTACAGTGTAGCTATTTATTTCCAAGTGGGAGATTGTTAGGTTGTGGAGCTAAAATATTCACTGATGTAGACATGGAGGAGGTTGCTAAGAGGTTGCTAAGTTGTAGAGCAATCGATGTCAGTCTGATCAGCTGACATCGGTCATATACAGTGGGAAGAGTAATCGATGTCGGTCAGGGATCAGCCGGTGTTGGTCACCTCCAGGCAGACAGGGACCAATGTCGGTCACCTATACGGTTCAAAACTGATAGTTCGCAGATAGTTAGTTAACAAACCAGTGGTTTGCATGTCAGAGGCCAATTATAGACTTGAAGTTGTAGATCTAATTATTGTAATTAGGTGTCTAATTATTGTTTGCATGAGATCTATATAATAGACTCATGGGTTGTATTATAATTTGGACTAGAGAGTAAGAGAGAAAATATTAGCTCCTATGTGTGAAGAGAGCATGGTGTGTTCCTCCTAGTGCCACAATACCAAGTGTGGGTGTTGGTTTAGAGAATCAGAAGGATTATTCATGTATGTAGGATCTTGGTCAGCAGGTGTGTAAGGCCACATTTGGAGATCTGCATGGTAAGTAAGATCATTGATCTGTAGGTGTATGTGTGTGTAAGGTGTAAGGTTTGTAGGTGTGTAAAACCAAGTAGATCTGTAGGTGGCAGTAGAATCAAGGTGACAACAACACAACAGGGAGTAGGATTAGGTGGGATCTACTTGGAGTATGGAGTGTACTCAGTTGGAGAGCAAAGAGGAAGGCAAGGCAGTTCCTTCCATAAGTAAGATCATTTTAGTTGCAGGTTGTTGCAAGTTTAGGGGAGATCTATTTAGAGTACATTGAGTACTTGGAGTGCGTGGAGCACTTGTGGAGTGCATGGAGCACTGGTGTACTGGCAGTAGTGGATACTGATTGGTTAGAGGTGAACACCAACTCTGTGTTTGAGTTGTGTGTTGGGACCGTAAGAGAGAGAGCTTTGAGGAAAGAATTACTGTACACTTGAGGTGTGGAAAGCCTCTAAGAGGTGTGAAGAATAAGTGGCATCTTCTTTATTATATTCTTTTATGGATGAGTATTAATACAATTGGGTATTGTCTCTCATATTCTGTGTTGTTTCTGGTTTCTAGTTACTTGTTACTTGTGGTTTAATTTCGCATCTTAAGTTGCTTGTATATGGTAATCAATGGGGCTTTCTTGGGTTCCTAACATATATATATATATATACATATATATACATATACATATACATATATATATACATATACATATATATATATACATATATATATATGTATATATATATACATATATATATATATAGATATATATATATATAGATATATATATATATATATATATGTATATACATATATATATATATATATATATGTATATGTATATATATATACATATATATATATATATATATATATATATATATGTATATGTATATATATATATATACATATACATATATATATATACAGATATATATATATATATAAATACATATATATACATATATATCTATGTATATATATATATATGTATATATATATATATATGTATATATATATATATATATATATATGTATGTATATATATATATATATATGTATATATATATGTGTGTGTATATATATATATATATATATCACATTAAAAATTCAATATAGACCAAATTTATATCTTTCTACCAATTTAAAAAACCAACTCCATTAGAATTGACAAATTATTCAAACTTAAAAACAACATTACCCCAGCTAGATATTGTTAACATATTGGACAATATCACTTTTGGTTAGACACCCTTACCATAATTTTAGATCTCTCATAAAAAGGTTTCCCCTTGATAGTTTTCTTTAATAATGATATTCCAAGATGAAGTATTAGAGAGAGGTTTATAACTGAACCTTACAAATGTAAATAGGGTAATTGGAGTGTGATCATGCCCAAAATATAGTGTAATGGTTAGTTTTTCCTCATCCATTGAGAGCTCAAAATATCAATCACACCATTCTAGTGTATCATAATCTAGCCAATCTCACTCAAGCCAAATGGTATAACCATATCAACATGCACTAATAAAAATTAGTGCCAATAAAATTAAAGTTATTAAATATTGATTTCACTAATAAAATGAGAAAACTAATGAGAAAAAAAATAAAAACATTACATCTTGTTAGGTTTAGTTCATTGATAGTGTTTATAATCTGAAAATTGTATTTATGATTTTATGCATTTGCATGTAATATACTTCTCAAATGTGTCTCAAGATGAATTATATTCAAAATTAAATATCTATTCTATAAAATACCTATATTATTTATCACAAATATAAAAATCCATGTCCCAAATCTATTCCAAATGTAAATAATTTTGTCCCATTTGTATATTTGAATCATGCAAACTAATCCAATTCTACCACTTTTGTCATATATATATGGATATATGGGTGGATAGGGGAATAAAGGGGCATATCATTGGGGGCATGTTTCACACACACACACACACACACACACACACACACACACACACACACACAAGGTGATTGTAATGAAAAAGTGATAGTCATATTATCTTAAATAGATAAGCTAACAATGTTGTATTTGTGTGAATCATGTAGGAAATAATCATGTATAATTATCATGCCAAAGCAGATATATCACTGAAAATTACATTATGCATATATAACAAACCCTAAGATGAATGATGTGGATCATGTAAATATATATATAATATTAAAATCTTGGAAAATAATTAATCACATAGAGAATAGTATTTAAATAACATAAAATAAGGGTTTAAGGAGACCACAAAAATGGGGCATGTTAAAATTATGTACATTCAAGATGAGGTCATATGCAAATGTCCACACACAAAATAAAAAATCAATTTTTAGGGAACTATGGTTAACAGGCAAGGAACTTGGTCACATGTTCCATAATAAATAAAAAAGAGTAAATAATAAATTCACTCAAGTAATCCCTATGAATATATGAAATATAAAATCAACTAGCATAGGCATATCATGTTAGTCCTTACATACATATGTTATTAAAAAATTCCATGTAGAATAACATATATGTATAAAATATTTATGAATTATATATCACCTTAGTCTTATACACTAGTAAAATACATATCATGGATGTCTCTTCAACTTTTAGACCTTCCTACTACTGAAAGGCTCACATACACTATCTCTTTGTGCCTAATTCTTATGTCTTGGTCTAACCAATGTTATTCTGATGACTATGACCATATATCATAACTAGAATGATAAAAAAAAAAATTAAGAATATAAACTCAGATTATGTGGTTGAATTAGTTGTCTTAAAATATTAATTCAATTTCACTTAACATTCATGAAGCATTCATTCACTTACATACAACAATCATTACATACACAAGCATCTATGAAAGTAAACAACATTAAATCATAAGATATATTAGGGAAAAACTCTTTGGTGATAAATAAAACTAATTAAAAACTTATAATATAGTCTTAAAATTAATTAATCAATTTTTAAGTGAGGCACCAACCCCATAAGGAGCATCAACCCCTCACTAGTTAAGCACTAACTCAATTAGTATTTTAGTAAGATCCAACCTGCAAGGAGTCTCCAACCCCCTAGGTTACCCAAAAACAACTTATATAAATTTAATATATAATCAAACCTGGACACATTTTGATAAATAAAATTAATATTACCTCCTTCTTTTGCTCTTCTCACACTTATTTATCTCTCAAACAATATATTAGGCCTTCTCGCACAACTAACCCTTTCTTTGGTATAATTAGGTCTAATGACCTTGGTCAAAAGATATAGAAAAATATTTATATAATAATCTAATATTCATCACACCTTTATAATTATATTCAATCCATTTAATTATTTTCCAAAACTCTATATCCTCTACTCAATGCTCAAATCTCTAACTAGTCAAAATAGGTTTATTAGGCCTTATATTTATACTTGACTCTTGCTCATACCCATCTTGGTTTGAAAATAACCTCAAAAATCATGGATAACCATTTAAATATATCATTATACACGTTTTAAAACTTAAACAAAAACCACATTGGTTATTCATTACCCTCAAGGGCTAAAACCACCATTATGCCTAATAGAGAACTAATGTAATTTGGCCTTCTCTAAGCACACATTTCGCTTAGACCTATTTAAAACACATATATCCTTCATAAATGGATTAAAAAATTCAAAAATGACTCAAATATACCCATTATATTCTAAAATTATGTACCCAACACAAATTGGCTCATCTCACTCCCTAAACCACCCAATTAGGTATACTCATAATTAGGCCTTCACACTAGTAGAAAGTCTATCTTGAAAATCTGATGCATATAATAAAATTCGACACATAAAAAAAAAAATCACATTTATAATATATTTATGACCTTAATAAAATCCCCATGTTTTTTATTCTTCACCACATAGGTCAAAAGCCTTCAAGATCACTCCTACAAAAGGCTTACTCAGAACTACCAAACACTGTCAACATACAATCAAGAACATTTGAATATCCTTAATTTAAAAAGGAATTATGAAGGTAAATAAATTAAAATTAACCTATGATAACTATATAACACCTTAATGATCATTTCATCCTTAAAATTAGTGTATAATGAAATAGAAACATCATTCTCATACATAGAAAACTATTTTTAGCTCCAATAACATAGTCATGAGAATTAAGATTTAGAACACCTGTGTGAACACATTTATACATTTACACTATATTTTATTTATAATTTACAATAATTTTAACATAAAAATATATTTTGGATATTTTAATATCAATATTGTTCTTACAGACCATTCTCACATATTTACCCCACCCAAGCATCACTATGTTGGATAGGTCAATTTCAGGACAACTTTTTGCTTGCGTATGAGTATCATAAAAAATTATAAACCAAGGGGATATAAGGGATATATATTTAAAAAATACCTCATACATTTGGATCCATCCATATTCCTTTGAAACCAATCCCTAATCTCATTCTCATTCTTTGCTAGTTTTTTTCACTATCTTGCTCTTTAGGCCTATTTATGATAGGCCAACTTCCATAACTAGTTTATCAAATTTAAGGTTTGAAACATAATAAAAAAAATTCATGGGAATAAACCAAAATTCTTACACATCATCATCCATCCATTTAAATGCTTTGACCTGATCAACCCTACCTACTACATCAAAAGACTAAGAAATAAGGGGCTTCCTATAGCTTTTATATAGTATCATGACAAACCAAAAAAACATAGAGGAAAATATAAGAGTTATTTACATGTTAAAAAAATAAAACTATGTAAAAAAAACCATTCTTATCTATAACTGATAATATCTTTCCTATCAAGTCATTATAAGGGTTTTAAGAGGGTTTTAACTAATTTCCCTTCTTAGCAATCATTCATAAAGGATTTACATTAAACTCCAAAAAAAATTATAAAAAATTAAATATAGGTAACTTCAAAAACATTCATTAAATTCTCAATATATCATGAAAAGGTTGAACATGATAATGAGCATAAAAAAATCCTTCTCGTGTCTATAACACACCATTCTATGAACATAAAAGACTTCAACACCAAGTTTCATACTTTATATTTTAGTAATTGACTTAAAATTTGGTAAAAAAATTTAAAACACCATCTCATACATTTTAAAATTATCTCAATATATCTATCACCTTGGGAAATGACCTTGACCCCTCATTAGGTCACACTAGGTTTCTTTGCATACTAGGCCTTGAACTACCAGTCATAATTAGGCCTTGATCACACTTAAAAACCTCTTTTAATCTTCTCAAAACCTCATCCATATGTAAAATTAACTAATACCATTCTCACAAACTACCACCTTTATTTACATAAGTCTCATATGGCTCAACTCATCATGCTACCAAGCCTATGCTTTCTCACTAGGTCTTTTAAGTAAGGACTAAGTCTTAAAACTAGACATTGAAACTCATATGAAGGATTATTTTCCTATTTATCATGTTTACACATATTTTTATACTCTCTCATTCCTATACTTGTAACACATCACCAATATTCATTGTGCCTCATGCATATACCTTTTATCAGGGCTAAACTAGGCTTCTCAAAACACTTAATACACAAGAATAGCTTACCTTGTACCATGATATTGAATTTGAAATTCCATAAAAATAAAAAAAATTACTATGTTTCCTTAAAATTATCTCTCAATAGATATATAAGAGGTTTCCTTCAAAAAAATTCTTGTTATGAGACTTATTTGACACATATTATCTCACTATGGATAACCTCAACTCTAACCTTGACATTAATAACATCTATCATGACTTTGAAATCAATGGCAATACCATTTATTAAAAAACAACAATATGAACATACCTCAATAAAATTATTATATTATGTCTCTAAAATTTTTGGACCTATTTTATTTCCATCTTTTAGAACACTTATGTCCTAGTCATACATCGATGTCAATGTTAGTGTCATTTTCCAAAACAAGTGTCAAGTGCCATAAAATTAATCTAAATTAAAAATGAAATATATTAATATGGTCAAATTAAGTTATTTAATTTGATATAATCTAAAAAAGTATTATTCTATATTCATGATTAATCCTCATTCACTCTTCACCTAGCATAGACCTAGAAACTTCTTACCTCTCATAAGGCCACCTATAAAAGGCATTCAATTAAGCAATCAAGTCAGTAAATCTTCCATATTTTCCCTTATTTTTATATCAATCATAGGGATAACACATATAGATATTTTTTAAGTAATGAGAGTCCCATGAGACACATTTTCTAAGTTATAAGTGATGTCACTCTATGTACTTGAGGATCACACATTATATCCTTATACACACATAAGCCAACATGTAGAGGATAACTAAATAAGTCTAGGGTCCTACTCAGTGTATTGGATATATAGGAAGTGATCATTAAAACATTTTTCTTTGGGGTAAATTGACTTCCTATGACCAATAACCCATTTTTTTCCAAAGATACTAGGAATATGAAGAACTAGGGTTTAGTTATTTAACAAGGAGTGATAGCCCATGATCTAGACCTGAACACATTAGAGCAAAGTTCACATATAATTAAAATAGTATATGTGTTCACATGTAGATATGGAAATTATTGTGATCAAGACACTTATGTCGAGGTTAAACAAGAGTGTTTATGTAATAATCCAAGTTCAATGTGTCTGAGGTCATATAAGTTAAATTTATTAAATCTAGTGCCTAATCCAGAATCCACTTCCAGTCTAATTCCTTCTTATTCTAGATATAGGTCTATATTATAATAATAAATAAGTATATTATTTTCAATATCATTGAAATAAATAACATATTTTTACTTTATATTTATATAGTATCTCAACATAATAAATTTAGTATATGTCTATTTGAGTTTTCAAATTAATTACCCTACTGTAGAGATAGTCTTGTTGATAATTTAGCCTCCAAAGACAAATATCAACCCCTAAAATCAAAAAAATTATCATGACACTGACCCAAGCTTGCACATGGTGATATTCCTATAAGGCCATGTCTTCTTTGGTCTCATTTTGAACCTTTTACCAATGTTTAAGGTGTCATGATATATACTAAACATTACTGGTAGAGATCATCATATATACTATCCTATTTTAAGTTTTTAGATGATGTGCTAGTAGTCATGATGGTATTTTAGTGATGGAAAGAGTTTCAAGTGTCTTGTGAAGGATAGATAATGGTCTCAACCCTATTTGACAAGATTAAGGATATTTAGTAGAAGTTAAGGTGAATTTACAATATTAAGGTTTCTATTTATCATGGAATTTTGGCCTACTTAACCATTTTATTAAAACAGAGTTTTTAAATCATGATACAAGTATTTCCAAGCCTTTTTTAGGTCATTAAATTAATTATAAGCTATATCTTTGGTTGTCATCTATGGTGTATTCATTAAAAATAGTTTCAAGCCTTTATAATCCCCATAAACTCACCAAATGGCCCTCCAAAAATGTTATACAATTTATCTTGTATTATATTTTTTTGAAAAGGGATTTTTATATGTCAATTATATTAATAATATCCTCAAAATAGTCACATATACATCATAAATCCATCATAGTATGGTTTCATATAAATAAAGGTTCATCTTAAGGTTGAAATCCACTTCCCACTCATCAAATGGGCCCACACATGGGAAGGTGTGTCTCTTGAACTCCTCAAAACTCTACCACTTATTTTAAAATTTAATTTTAATTATATTTCCCTCCCTTAATCCTAAAATGTCATTTCAAGACTTGAACCATGAATAAAATGTAATAAAACAAGCTATTTTGTAGGAGTTTTATATGTTGCATATATCTATATGATCATGTTCATATAAAGGGAGGTCATAAATTTCACTCATATATAATTTAAGGTGTCTTAGATTAGTTTTATGAAAAAAATGTGCAAAATAATTCCAAAATTGATCCACTTCTCCATCAAGCTCTTTAGTAGTCTTGGCAAGCTTACAAGTTTATACTTAGTCCAAACAAGAGAGAGAAGATGAGGGTTCAATATCTTGGCTAGATAAAAGGGGGATAATTCAATTCCAATCCTATGAATTTGTTTCAAGATTTATTCCCTATTATTTATGAATAATGGATAATAAGTTAAGTATTTAGGGTTAACTTCATCATTGGTGAATGGATCCAATTTACATAAGTTTTAATTCATTTTTGGAATGGTTTTTGAATTGGTGATTGAATATGTGTTATATATGTCATAAAGGTAATTATATGGTATTAAAAACTAATATTTCACATGTGTGAGGGTGTGATATCATAAAAGTATTCATGTTTCCACTTTTGTAGACTACAGTTAAGGTTTCTCCATGTTGTAGTGTGTTTAGTGCATAAGTATAGAAGTGTTGGGTGTTTCTAAGTTAGATTATAGGTTTCTTGAGCCTATTAAAATGTTATTTTCATAAATTACATATATAATCCACATAATACTAACTCCATCAATCCTTATTCTAAGATGATTGTTATATGTGCATTATGTGATCTGATAAGTATGAACAAGGTGTCACTGTAGTGGCTATAAAGAACCATCAGCATCAATTTGAAAATAATACATTTAATTATGTTATTATTAATATTTGTTATTATAATATTATAATACTAATTTACATACACTTATGACCCATTACCATCCCTAAAGACTTTGAGATTCAATCCCTCACCCAGTCATTACAGGTCTCTCAAAGTAGACTAAACCAATAGGGTAGTCACTATTAGAATAGGGTCTATAATGATGATAGACCTCAAAGATAATAATAAGGGTATAAATATAAGTGGTATATAAAAAAAATATTTTAAATTAGGACCAACATCATCTCAACCATCATAATATACGAACCGTGTCAAAGTTGTCATTGAGTGCACACATAGGATTGTGACTACAGGTTGGAGGTGATAATGATGTGAGAAGATTGAAGAATGTTTCCAAGGGTTATAAGTATAAATATATATTCATAAACATTTTTTAATCACCAAAGTATAAAAATGGATCATCACACTCACCTTCTCAATTGGACACACAGAGTCTAAGCCTAGGATCATCACTTCTAGGCCTGGCTATATGTGGGGAGAATTTTGATCAAGAAACCATATTTTGAGGGTAAATGAGGTAATAAAGGAGTAATAAAAATAATTAGGTAAATTAAGTAACAATTAAGTTTTATTTAATATGATAAGAAACTAATAAATAAGGAGGGATTTCATACTTGTAGCTAACTAGCCAAATACATCCCACAAGTAAGGTTAGGAGGAAAAGGCCTAAACTGTGTTAATCCTAAACTAAAATGAAGTGATAAGATTTAAAGAAATATATATAAATTTTTTATGTAGGTCCTCAATATTCATATAATTATTTAGTTTATTTAAGATAATAATGAGGACCTAATGGACTAATTAGGTATATTCAATGTAAAAAATCACATACATAGGCATGTGCACAAGAGTTGATGGTATATACATGTTTTAATGGTTTTATGAATTATAAACGAACATAAAAATAATTAAGTCATAAATAATTTTACAATAGGTTTAGGACCTTATGTTTTCAAAGGAAAGGCTTATCACTCACACTTACTCAACTAAGATATAGGACTGCCACCTACATGCAAGGTCTTTTTTAATAAAATGAAAATGTGATGGAACATAATTGGTGAGGAGATTAAAAAAGATGTAAGGAAAGGTTTTTAACTATATCCTAAGGTTATAATACTCCTTTTATTTATTTATTAATTTAGTTTAATAAGAATCTTGACAATTTAGGCCTTTTAGGCCTAAACTAGATAGTTATAGGCATGATTATAGAAGTAAAAGACATCTATAGGTATTGGGGTGTTGAATGGTTTAAAAACATATATTAGGTAAGATAGGAAGTATAAAATATTTTTATAATAATATATTAAAGTCTCATTTAGGATAAAATATTCCAAACCCAATAATTATGGCTATACATGCCTGATGATGCATAAAACCTAGGCCTGACTATATAAGGAGTATACAGGGTTGATAGAAGTTTAATCCAAAGAATGTTACAAAATAATGATAAAATGTTATAAACACTCCAAAATACATAAACATAAGTACTAAAATTATGATATTAGGGACTACCAAGGTCCTTAACACTTGCTTCCTAAATACTTAGGCTAGACACTGACTTAGGTAGACCTACATGAGGAAAGGGTAGAGATAGTGGTGTGGGAAAGTAAACAAAATTGCATAAGGATGGAAATAGAGGAAGATAGATTATATGGTGGAATTTAAGTCTCAAATTCACTAATGAATAGTTAAAATCCCTTAGACTCAGTATTAGGCCTATAAGGCCGAAAGCATCCTTGAGGCCTCAAAACCCTATCCTTTATCTTGAGGCATATTCCCCAAGAAGATTTATGTGTGATGATGATTTAGGTCATAATAAATTTGTTTGATATAAGTTAAAATAGGGAGAAGGTTAGATTAGTATCACTATCTCTCTCATACTACACTACTCTAAGCTACCACCTTGAGCTACCTACCAAAACAATCATATATTACCAAGATTAATGACTTAAATACAATACTATTAGAAGGTGTTGGGGACCTCTAGACACTCAACATCCATGGAAGAGAGTCTTGGATTAAGTTACCCACCTCTATGAATCATCATTAAGACTACAACCATGTCTAAGAATCTTGTAAGGAGCTTGAAGTATGCCATCTTGCACTCATTTCTCACTATACAGGTTGAATGGAACAAGAGTAGTTCAAGGATTTTAGGTGGGTCTATAAGATCAACATCCAAGTCCATAAGTTTGGGATTGGAGCTTTGTACTTTACGAACCATTGTTAATATCTTAGACCTAAAAAACCCTACTTAATCCATAAGATAGACCTAATTAGAGAAAGAGTGATATATTTTCAATAAAACACACCGAATTGGATTGGAAAATAGTTAGATCACGTAGTCCACTTAGAGGAGACCATGCTCATGGTACTAGTTTGTATGGACTATTGTATAAACTTATTAGAAACTATGTTTTTGTAAAGATGTGAGACTAAAACAAATTTCATGACTTGGTTAAAGGTTTAAAATCATTGTATGAGATAATATGAGACATTTTTAACCTTATAAAAACATGAAAAATGTACAATTATACCTAAAAGTGTTCATATAAATATATGCCAAATAGGCAATCTAGAAAGGTTGGTACAAGGTTGCCTAATCACCTACTTAGGCAAGGTTGAAGGTATATATTACTTATAATATACTAATTCATATATCATTTTAGGGACTTGAAACATGATCAATTACCATCCCTTACAACCTTACTCAATTTCTATGGTCATCCAAACACCTGATACTAAGCCCATAAGCCTAATTGACATAATGAGCCTACTTGGTCAACACAAATGATCTTGAATATTGGTATAGAGGGATATTAGAGGATTAAATACATGGCCATTTCCACCTTGTAACTACCATCATGAATGACAATATACACACCTCATAGTCATCATGGAGGAGAAGGTAGATTCGAGTCTTGTACACATGCATAAAGGATTATGGGATGCTAAACACTTCATAGAGGCATATTTACACATCATTTATATTTATTAACTACCAAATAAGAGGTGTTTGAGCATATTTGGCATGGTCATGCCTTGATGAGGTCAACCAATTCTACACTAGCCTCCATCACTCCACTTCAATGCCCAAAGTTGACCATTGAAAACCACCAACCTATGGAGGGAGATATATGAGGACTATTATAACTATTTTCACTACTATTTGAGTATACTATGGTCATTTATGACCTATTATATCTACATCCATGCCAATTTACCTCTCTTTTTCTTCTCATTATTGTATATATTGAGCCTCTTAAGGGATTTTAACCATCCCTCACCTAGTATGAGGAAACTCTGCCTAGATTTGTACTTTGTAAACCTCTTAGATTTATAAATGAACTATTTTATCTCTTTCATTCTGATATATATTGTGTTATATTCTTGTTCATATGAATATGCTATGTATTTCTCTCCAATTATAGGTCTTTGTCTCACCTAGATGATAGTATGTTTGTTATGCAGGTCATATGGTGTGTAAGAGTGTTGATGATTGAGTTTGAAGTGGAATCTAAATGGTAAGTGCCTTAGATCAGACCTTTTTATCATGACCCTAATGTTCTAGCCACATAGCATAACCTTCATTTTTAACATTATTGTATAAGAACTCTTAGAGATAATAGTGTAGTTGTTTCTCTAGTACATTAGTGTTCTTTAAGGTAAATAGAGTGGAAGATTATATTGGTGCATCACCATCCATAAGTTAGGTTTCTTTTTATACATCCTTTCTACCCATTTTCACCCCAATATCAATAGTTTTAGTGATTTGAGGTAAATAGATGCACCAGGGGATGTATCCCCATAATCTAGAGGTCTAACCTAGCCATAGGTCAGCCACATCCTTGGGTTATTCCCATGTTATCCCAAACTTTGAGGTAAGCCTAAACAACATCCTCTTAGGGTGTAGTTTGGAGTGTAAATATTTTTTGAATGCCTAAAAAGATAATATTCAAGTAATTAGAGCACTCACTTATAACACTTGGTCATCTTAGAGAGATTCAAACACCTAAGTATCAGATTGGTAGTTAGTTTTCATGTTAGGAGATGTAATAAGGTCATCATCTTAGGGGTAAGAATAATTTTTGTTGGTAATTTAATTTGATTTATAGTTATATCATGATATGTAATGGATGAATATAGAGTAGACTTCTATCACACATCTCATTATCAATAGCCATTTGATCCCTATCAACACTATATTGACCCTTATCACACCTAAAATGAGCCTCTTTACTTCCAAGATTATCAACCCCTTTGTGAGCCTTATAAACCTCTTTGTTATCCCACTTATCCTCTTGATTAACATAGTTAGTTTAGCCATATTTCAAGTGAATCCATTTTAAGCCTTAAGTAAAGCTTATTAGGATATGAGAGACACATGGTGGGGATTTTCACATAAAAATTTTATGGCCAAGAGATCCCTAATAACCTAATTAGGAGTATGAGGGCCTCATCATAGGAAGTCAAGATGGAGTGAGCATTTATCATGAAATCTAATCAATAAAAATCAATTCGTGACATGTTAAATTCATGTGGTTTGATTACAACCATAAAGGATAAGATAATAGTCCATGAGGGACAAAGGATCCATTTCTACCAACCTTATGTACCCTCCTATATCCCATAAAATTCCTTTAGTAATTATCCCATCCTCCCTCAAGACACTAAAATAAGTGATTATCCAAATCTTTTAGGTCCATCACAAGTACCTCAAGCCATCCATACCTATCAGTCCATATAAGAAATTACTCTTAGGGGGAATAAGTGTGTGTTTGGGAAGTTTGAATTTCATGTTTCAAATTATATTTTATAGGGCCACTCCCTTACCAATCAGCTTGAGGAGATCTGTGATCAAACTAGACTTGACTTTGAGGCTCACCTGGCTAGACAAGTTGAGCTTACAAATAAGCATCTATCTCAGTCAATGAAAATAGTAGAATTAATTCCATATTAATTAAATATACCTTCATTCATACCCAAATCTATAATGCATACAATATAAGAGGCTCCTACATCTAAGTTTCCAACATGGACCCAAGTAGTAAATTCATGAGGAAAGGAAGGTAAATCAATCATAGGATAAAATGTCGAAGTGAAAGAAAAATATGAAATAATTTAATCCCCATCCCTCCCTTCTCAATATCCCAAAGCATTCCCATCATGGAGATTCGTCCAAAAGGATATGCAAAATAAATATGAGGTGCTAATTATCAATAATGAATAACAAAATGAGTATAATGAGGAATGTATAACATAGCTAGACTTAACCTCTCTTTTAGAGTTATTTCAAATATACCCCATTCCACTTCTTAATAATGATCCTATCCTTGAGGAGGTGACTGAAAAATGTCAAATAGAGTTGGTATTTGATGAAGGTGACTTGAGGGAACTTGAATAAGAAATTAAAATTGAGACACCTCTTGGAAAGGAGAGATATGAATCAGTCTTCCATGATAGAAGAGAGGGTGAGCTTCAAGATGTTACTTTGGTAAAAAATTAGTCATGAGAAGGAGACATTTCAATTGGCCAAGAAAAGGATTATTTAAAATATCTCCTTAATGACATGGTAAACATTATTTGTCATGATATTCTTTTTGAGAGTGAATCATTTTTCCAACTTGCATCAGCTGTAATGTAAGGAGAAAATCTTCAAAGGTCTTTAAATGTTCAAGGAAAGGTATGTGTTAATGTTGAATCTTCTAGTTTCATTAAATACGAATGACCTATTCCTTTTTTCCAATATGATTTTTTTAATGATCATGAGATAACAAAAGTGAATAAAACTTTAAGGCATGGCCATGATCACATGGAATGCTAAGAAGATAAAGAAGATATTTGGCAGTAGTAGATAATCATTTATAATGAACATGAAACTCTTCTAAGAATTACATCTCATATGTCTCTGGTAGTAGTATGTAAGAATTTGTAATGAACATGAAAATATTATAAGAATTACATATCTTATGGGGTAGATTGACGATGCTCTAACTAATAAAATGTTTTATGTGTTAGTACCTCAGGTTGACACTCATAAACACTAAGTGAAGATACTTTTCACTTTAGTCTGACTGATGAGGCTCAAGATGTAAATCATGAAGACCTTAGTGATATATGGAAATAATGATTGGAAAGTTATAAAGAGGATGGAGGCCTTGACAAGTCACCACCTCATATGGAACAAATTGAAGACACAAACCAAGTCATACTAGCTAAGTTGTCAAGAGAATCACTTCATGTGAGCATGGAAAATTAGGAGTAACTAATGACTAAGGTAGAAATTAGATTTTTGATACAAATATGATAAGTCTATAATGACTATTACTTGTTACTTCATCCACATAGCCATCCTATGTATTCAATAATGGAATAAGAAGATGTAATTATTCTCCTAAGAGGATATGATCATGCCATTGTCTCTAGCTACAAGTGGAATTCCTCTTTCAATGATCAGTACCTAATTACACTTTAGTCATCATATATTAGTATAACTTGATGATGCTATGGTGATAAAAAAAATTCATTTGATATTAAAGGATAAAGGAGTTTGGCTTTAGGTTAGTTTTTTCTAACAGGTTGTTATCTTACCCTCAATAAGTGTGTCATATATAAATCTAGTGTGTAGTTACTTTGTGTCATGTCTTGTTACTTTCCATAGGTGTTAGGTGTTGTCTCTTTTAATGTTGTTTCCTTATGTGTGGTTGATTTTACATTCCTTGAGGGTGTTATAAAGTATTATGTCTCTTTGGTAGTCCAATAATATGTTCATCCAAGTCATGATGTCATGAAGGAGTCTTATCATTATCATGAACAGATAGTGGATTCCCTTGACTAGCAAGTTGGTCAACCCCTCTGTGTCACAAAAGATGTTGAAAATTTGGCCTCCTAGGCCAAATGTCAGCCAATATAATTAAAAAAATTCCCATGACACCTAACCAATCTTGCACATGGTGACCTTCCTACATGGTGATGTCTTCATTGGTCTCATTTTAAACCATTTAACACTATTTACGGTGTCATGATATGTACTAAACATTACTTGTAGGTATCATCATATGTAATAGCCTATTTTTAGGTCTTATATGATGTGTTAGTATTCATGGTGGTCCTTTATTGAGGGAAAGAGTGTAAAGTGTCTTATGAAGTCTATAGAATGGTCTTAACCATGTTTCACAAGAATAAGGATCTTTAGTATAAGTTAAGGTAATTTGACAAGATTAAGATTTCTATTTATCATTGTATTTGGACTTTTTTTAATTAATTTATTAAGAGGTAATTTTATTAGCATGATAAAGGTGTGTCCAATCCCTATTTAAGTCATCACATGGAGTCTAAACTATTTCCTAGGTTGTCATCTATGGTTTATTTATTCTAAATAGTTTTAAACCTTCATAAACCCCCTAAAGTCACCAAATGACCCTTCAAACATGATATATAAGACATATTTCATTATTAAAATTTTGGAAGGGGTTTTTAGATTTAATTTATATTAAAAATATCCCCTAGAGAGTCTCATAGCCATCATAGGATGTGTTTTATTATTTTCATAATAATGGGGTTTTATTCCTAATTAAATAAATAGTTCTAAGCAAAGTAAATCAGTAAATAATATTTAGGAATTAAGATACTAATTTTTTTAGATAAATTTTTATTTTTAACTTTTATAAATATAGTAATGAATAAGAGAAATCTAACATAGCTTATTTTGAATGATCTAGACTGAGACAAGGTTTGATACTAGAGAAGAAAGATTAGGAAACTATCAAAAACTAGATCTTGAGGTTCATTTCTAGATTGGACAAGAGTCCTAAAAGTGGGGCACCCTAATAGCTAGTGATGTAGTCCTTTTTTGATGATGTTGTCTAGGTGGTCTAAGATTTACAGGTTCTATTTAGTAGGTATGTGTTACCCTATCAGTGAAATATCAAATCTTGGAAGCCTATGGAGCTCATTATGCATCTATTCTAAATCTTCAAAGCCCTAGAATCTCTTTTTCTTGAACTTGAATGTAAACTTGAAAATTATATAAAAGGGGTTAGTGTGTAAAGGATACACTAGACACACTTCACACCTCATGTGTGGGAATGTTGCCTACATACTAATACTCTAAGGAGGGATCAAGCTAATGTAGTTATCCTCTTGAAGTGTTTGGTGTAAAAATGTATGATAAATGAAACTAGATGAAATAATAAATGTACTTTAGATGGCTAGGGACTAATGAAAAGGCTTTAATAAGCTTGAAATTATCTTAGAAGGTTTTATAGAGAAAATAGGGAAGAATGCTTGAGTGTACTTGCTTGTATTCTTGTTTCTCTCTTGTAAATGAGTGACAATCCTTATAAATGGACATTTAATGGCCTTTTACAGGGGATTAAATGATCATGGATTAAATGAATTCATGTTAGGATGATAAAGAAAAGGATAATCATTTAAAAGAATCTAGTTTTTAGGATCAAAAATGGACTTGGACAATAGTGCCAAAATTAAGACACCTTGGATTTTAGTGCTCTTGTCCAAGTTGGGTGCTATTATCTAGAGGGTATGAGACTTGGGGGGATGGATAAAAGCATGAAAGAGATACATAGGTCTATAAGGGTTAAGTCTAAAATGTTTTGGATGATTGGGAATTAGTGAAAGAAGATCTTAGAAGTGTTTTTTTAATCAAGTAGGACCTATGGATTCAGTGTCATTATCCATTCTTAAGTCATTTAATTTTGCATTTTATATGACTACATGATGGTTTTATATGAATAACCCTTCCCACTCATCAAACGGGACCCACATGTTAGATGGTGTGTCTCTTAAACTCTTCCAACCATACTACTTATATTCAAATGTCATTTGACTTATATTTCCCTTCTTTCATCCTCTAATGGCATTTAAAGACCTACCCCATGAAGAAAATACAATAAAATAAGCTATTTAATATGATTTTTGTATGTTTTATGGATTTGTACAATTAGGTTAATATAGAGGGAGGTTATAAAGTTCACTAAAATCTCATGGTATGTGTCTTAGTGGAGTTTCATGACAAAAATGTACAAAACATATCCAAAACCAATCCACTTCTCCATCAAGCTCTTTGGTAGCCTTGGATAAGCTCTCAGGTTTGTGTTAAGTCCATACATAAGAGAGAGGATGAGGGTTCAATATCTTTCCTAGAGGAAGGGGTTTGAATTCCCTTCAATTCTTGGGCATTATTTTTAACATTGATCTCCTGTGTTTTATGAATAATGGTTAAGAACTTAAGTAGTTAATGTTACATTCCTCATTTGTGCAAGGATCAAATTTGCATTAGTTTTAGTGCATTGTTAAAGTGGTTTTGTGAAATAGTGATTTAATATGTGTTATATATGTCCTTAGGTTCCTTACATGGTATTTTTACATATGTGAGGGTGTGATAGCAAACAAATATTCATGTTTCCATGTTTACAGACTGCAAACAAAGTTTCTCCACGTTGTAGAGTGTTTAGTGCATATGTATGGAAGTTTTTTGTGTTTTTAGGTTGGATTATGAGTTACCTTGGTCCATTAAAATATTCTCTACCTCCCATACAAATCTGAACCACCAAATGACAACTCTATCAAAATCTATTCTAAGGTGATTGTTTTATGTGGATTGTGTGATCTCCTCAGAAGTATGAACAAGGTATCACTGTAGTGGTTATAAAGAACCATAAACATAAATTTGAAAAACATAGATATAATTAATTATATGGTAACTCTATGTTATTATACTCTCATAATCGTCACTTCCTTACACTTAGGACCCATTCCCATCCCTAAAGTCTTTCATAGTCCAACCCTCACTCGGTCACTACAAGCCTTTAAAAGTAAACTAAACAAATAGGCTAGTCACTATTAGAATGGGGTACATAAGGGTGAGATAAATAAAAGAGAATAATAATTATATAAAAATAAATGGTAGATTAATTAATTGTTTTCAATCAAAAAAAACATCATCTTATCCATCTTAATATAATAACTCAGTCAAAGTTCTCATTAAGTACACATAAATGATTGTGTCTATAGGCTAAAGGTGCTAATAATGTGATAAGATTGAATAATGTTTTAGAGGGTTAGAAGAACCCATATAGATTAATCAAAATTTTTTCATCACCCAAGGATAATACTGGAACATCATACTCACTTTATCAAATGGACACACATAGTCTAATCTTAGGACAATCACCTATATGTCTGACTATAAATAGGGAGAAATTGATCAAGAAACAATATTTTGAGGGTAAATAATGTAATAAGAGGGTCATAAATATAATTATTTAACTCAATGAATAATTAAGGGTTAGTGAAGAGGATGAGAAACTAATAAATAAGGAGGGAGTTCATTCTTACAACCAACTAGCCAAACACATCCCACAAGCAAGATTAGGAGAAAAAGACCTAAAATGTGTTGAGTCCTACAATAAATTAAAATAATAATATTTAAATAAGGATATACTAACTTATTTATTGAGGTCAAAAATTTGAATTAAATTCTTTACTTCATTTAAGATAAGGAGGGCCCAATGGCCTAATTAGGCTTATTAGGCGTAAACAATCACATGTACATGATCATGCATAAGAGTTGATGTAATATACATGTATTAGTGGTTGTTTGAAGTATGAAATCACATTATAAGAAGTTAGAAGGCTATAAAAAAAATTTATGAGGATGAGGACCTTAGTTTGGTGAAGGAAATTCTTATCATTCACACTTACTCGGTAAAGATACAAGACTACCACTTACAGGTAGGGTCTTGAGTAATAGAATTAAAATGTGATGGATCATGCTTGGAGAGGAGAGTGAAAAAATGGAAAGGAAAATTTATGAATTATATATGAAATTTATAATTATCCTTTGAGTTATTTATTTATTAAGTGAAAAAATAATTTTGATAGTTGAGGCATTTTATTTCTAAACTGGACAATTATAAGCCTAATTATATAGGTGAAAGACATCTACAATTATTGGGGTGTTAAAAGGATTGGAAAGATATAATATGTAAGAAAATAAGTACAAAATATGTTTAAAATAAGATATTAAAGTCTCAATTGAGGTAAAGGAGCCCAAACCCAATAATTAGGGCTACATAGGCCTAATGATGCATAAAACCTAGGCCTTACTGTAGAAGGAATATGTAGGGTTGAAGGAGGATCAATATAGATAATGTTACCATATCCTAAGAAAATGTTATAAATGTTTAAAAATATATAAACATAATAAATACACTAAGAAAAGTAGGGACTACCAAAGCCCTTAACACTAGCTACCCAAACACTTAAGCTAGATAGTGATTTAGGCAAACCTACATGAGGAAAGGACATAGATAGTGGTGTTGGAAGGTAAAAGCAATTGCATAAGGATGGAAATAGAGGAAGATAGATGATATGCTCAAATTTAGTCACAAATTAACTAATATATAGTTCAAATTCCTCAGACTCATTATTAATCCTACAAGGCCTAAATCATCATTAAGGCTCAAAACCCCAATCTTTATCTTATGGAATATCAAACCTCCCTAGCTATATTGAAAGCCATGGAGTAATGTGTGATGATGAATTAGGTCCTAAGATAGTTTTATTAGATAAAGTAAAATAAGGAGAAGGTCATATGAGTATCATTCTCTCTCTTAAACTTCACTACTCTAAGCTACCACATCAAGTTGCATACCACAATTCTCGTATCTTACCAAGCATAATGAACCAGAGCCAATGCTCTTAACAGGAGTTAGGGACCTCTAGACACTCAACATCCATGGAGGAGAGACTTGATTTAAGGGAAATATTGACAAAAAATGAACCCATGTCAAATTTAACACCCCCTATATATTGATTTTTCTTCATATGGTCATGTCATACCCTATATGGTCCCTAGAGTCTTCATTTAACCTTGTTAGCATGGTTTAATGTTAGTTTTTAGGACTCAAGCTATTTTCATGTTGTGGTCATATAGTGATATATGGGTATCATGGATGGATAAAGCATGATAAATTTGTGTCATAGGTGATTATGTATTTATTAATGTCATATTATGTACTAAACATATTTTCATAACATTTCATGGTGTTTTGGAAACTTTAAAGTCGATTTATTAACTCTAAGGTGGTGAAAATGTGATTTTGGATAATATTTGTGTTTTAAAAAGTTTAAAAAATTAAAAATACATAAAATAACCATTAAAAATATATTTCAATAGTTAATTAACTATCACACCTATCATTAAATTATAATAAATTCAGATTCTTAGATTTCAATGCCATATTGAAGAGTTATAGGAAGTTGTATAGGCTTTTTGAAGTCATGTGCAAGTTAAATTTTTATATAGGTATCCTTTCATATCATAAAATTTATAAAAAATATTGAAAGGAAGTTGATGATTCAAATTTTATCTAAAATCACTTCTCTCTCGTATCACTCCATTCACAAGCTAGTGAATGCAAATTTCAAGCAGATGGTATAAGATGTATAGGTAGAGTAGGGGGATCATATTTTATAAAAAGTTTGGAAACCCTATGGGATTAAAATTTTTATCATTTGTAATTTTATTTTTCCTCTTATATTTATGAACAATCACTAATATCCCAAATAACTTCTTGCGATCTTAAAACCCCATAGGTTGAGTTTAGAATGAATTTAGAAAAAATTGTGAAATCATGGCTGATTGAAACTAGTTAGATTAGTTCCTCATATGTTTTTATATTCCTCTCACACATTAAATCATATTATTAGCATGTGTGGGTGTCCTTTTGGCATGAAAGTGGCTCTTGTACACATTTTTAAATGACTAGTAGTTTTCATATGTTTCTAAGATTTTTATGTGGTTGTATTCATTTGAGTGATTATTCATGATCTTATAATCTATTTAAAACAAATTCATGGTTTATTTATCAATTGAGCTTTATGTACAAGTCCTAAAGAACCACTTCTTCATTCACCTTCTATGGAATATGTGTTCTCTGTGTCTACAATTCAATTGTTTTGATAAAATTTTATTTGTTTAAAAGAATTTAAGGTTGTGTTTTCATGATTATATGTATTTATTAAATTATAATAAATAATATTTTAATCCATAGTAGTCATATTTCACTTTCCAAAGCTTTAAGAACTTAGGATTGTAGTTAGTCACTTGTCACCTATAGGTCTATAGCTCCATGGAAGTTCATGCTATCAATATTCAAGGAAGATTGCATATCCATGGATTAATATGATGTTTTAGGTTTAAAATGTCTTGGATTCATGAGGATCTCAAAACATCTAAAATTCATAAATTGAATGACTAAGCTGACTGTTCCTAAAATGTACCTACAAATTTTATGAGTGGACAATGTTAATAGTGGATACACAAGTTTAAAAATGATCTAACGAGTCTATATAGAGATTTAAGACAATAATAAAATATATTTATGATTTTTTATCCATTTTATGTGTCATGGTGTAGTAAGAACCGTAAGCCTAACTCAAGCTACATAGTTAAATTTTCTTGATAGTTACCTACATGACTACAGGTGAAGGTAGAGAGTACAGAGGTTGTAATGTGATTCTAGAATACTAATAGAGTTTTTAATAAAATTATACTGAACTAAGCTATGAATATATGTGGATACTATAATTTATTGTGGTGTGAGATAGGACTAGAAACCTAAGAGAGTCATATAGAGTCAAACTCAAATATTGAAAACTACAACTATTTTGCTAAGAAGGTTATCTTAGTAAGGTAACAGAGTTTAGGGTTTCAAGGTAAATTAAGGATATTTAATACATTATTTAGATCAAAATAGATCCATTTTAGAGTTATATGGGTTACTTTTGAAGGCCTAAAGTATAGTCAAACTATCCAATGTTGTCACTGATAGTCAACCTATTGGGGAAATTGGTCTCATATAGTGAATTTTGGTGAAGTTTCAGATTAATTATTCTAAAGGTATCATAGGACCTTGGTAAAAAAGGGATAAATCCTTTTAAAATTCTTTAAGAGAGGTTTAGAATGTTAAGAAGACTAAACATAGTCAAGCCCATTTATAAAAATCACCTAAAGTCAACTATTAAGAAATGGTATTGAGACAACAAATTTGATGAAATAGTAGAGGTTTCAAGGGATATTAATGAGGTATTTAGTTATCTTAATGACATTAAATATTTTAAATATGGATTTAGTGTGTTAAGGACTCTTAGAAAACTAGATTATAGACTAATGCCAAATGCATATGTGTAGGTAGACAGACATGTAGGTTAGTTTAGGTGATCAAAGTATCTAAAAAAAAATAAGATACATGTTTATGTATGATTTATAATATTTAATGGGGTTATTTATTCATTAAGTTATTAGGGTTCTAGGTGGGTAACAGAGTAAAGAACCAAAATAGGGGTTATACGGTAGTTGACTACAATGCATGCCTACTCATCTCATAAGAGTCTACTTGTTTGGAAAATTTGAAAGGAATTTAGGATAAGTTCTTAGGGAAAGTAATGGATTTGAATAGTATGGTATAATTTAAACATTACCCTACAAAATTTTTAGACCTAGCTTGAAGTTAAACAATCTTAACAGACCCTATATACATAGTTTTTATTACAAGTCTATTTGCCTATTTGAAAAGTAATTTGATTTTTTATACTATAGAGTTCTATGATAATAAGGAATATTTAAAAATTTTAAATAGGTTTAATAGGTTTTATAGATCTTCAAACAACTCTTTGATTCACTTGAAGGTAGAAATAAGTTTAAACCATGTTTGCTAGTCAAATAGTCCTCACTATATATAGCCCTATATGGTAAACCTTGAGGAGATGCCAAGTGGATTTAGTTGGAGAAGTTGATAATTTTAAGACATAATAGGATATTAAATAACCTATAAAATAATTCTATGAAATCTTAAAACCCTGAAAAATGAAGGTAAATGGGAGAAAATAGTGAGTTAGTGTTACACAATCAACTTATCTCACAAACCCTATGTTTAGAACATTAGATGTTGCAGAGAGTTTAAGGAAAAAGGTGATTGGAGAATGATTATTATGTGTCAAGGAAGACCTCATAGAAATCATGAATTTTATCATAACTCATACCAAACTCAACAAATCTCTCACTAACTCAATTATCTCCCAAACCTCTCAGATTGCTTATTTTCGACTTAAGAGGTCACTTTCATTTTCTTGGTATGTTTAGGAGGATTTGTATGGGGAATTAGGATAACATGTAAATTTTAATACCATAATTAACTTAAAATTTGTGTAATTTTTTGGATAATTCATACATCCAACTTTATAAACTATCATTAAGAGTTCAAACCACTTTCAGGCTGCCTAGGAGAGCCATAAGAACCCGATGAGAGACAAATCAAAATTAATACCTATATATGGATTATAAAAGATTATGAAATACCAACAAAAGTTAAAATAATCCCTTTGTAATCATCCCATGTAATTTTTTGATACAATATTATATGAAACCATGCATATTAGGGTTAAAAAGAGTAAATTTTGTCATTTCCTAGGTCCGTATAGTGAGTTAGAACTTAAAATTTGGTATGGAGGGGTAAGATGTTGTATAATTAAATAATGTTATTATTTTGGGCTTGGAACATGTGTGTATATTGTAGAATCATTTTTCACTCTCTTCGCAGGGAGGCTTAACTAATGCCTAATAAAGAGAGAAAAAGGGTAGAAAAGACATCTCCACTCACTTTTAGAGCATAAAATTGTATATAGAGTTGTAAGGCCATAAAGGGTATTGGAATACACCCTTATATTATTATGATCATTTGTAATTTTCTTTATATAATTAGGTTTTAACCATTTTAGGGCTACAAGTAATAATGCCTATTTATGGCTTTTGGTAGAGAACAAATGATTGGGGATAGTTCGAGGCCTCAAAATAAAAATTTTCAAGTATAATATGATGTAAATATACCATCCATGAAGTTTGGATGACATAAGGAATAAGAAAACAATTTTCCACACTGGTCTACAAAATAGGCCTAATGAGATTAAGAGTCCTCTAAACACCTTTTAAGTGAAGGAGGTGATGTGTCAAAGAGAACTTATTATGGTCAGCTGAGAGGTGTTATGTGTAGATAAAAGAGGTAGAAAAAATAGGTCTGACCATCAAGGACACTTATCCTTCAATATTTCAAAACAAATGGAAGTTTTAATAATGCAGTTCAAGTGATAAGCATGTATTTCAAACCCCATGCCATTCAAAAAGCTAGAGAATAAATAAAGGAGATACATATGGCATCTTAGATATTTTGGATATATTACATAACTCCTCTTATTATTTTAACTCACATGACACTTGTCTAACTTGTCTCTCCTACAACCTTCTTCTTTTCTCTCTCACATTCTCTATATATTGAGCCACTTTCGGCTAAGTTTGTGTCCTCCACATGTGTATGTTGAAGCCCTACTCATTTTTAGAATTTGAGAAATAAATAATTATCTATTTTACCTTATACATGAGTTTTTTAATGTATTTATTAAGTAGTTGATCTTGATAAGTGATATATTCTATTCTTTTTCATGTTGTCCTTATTTGCAATCATATTCATCTTTAAAATTATATTTCATATCTATTGAAGTGTTCTAATGAAGTGTTTCATGAGTGTAAATTAATTGTATCTCCACTAGTGTCATTTAATGACCTTTTGATTAGTCCTTCTAGCTTAATATTCCTTCACAAATGTAAATGATAAATATTATTGCAAGGGGCATATTTTGATTAGTGTATGTGTAAGTTAGGCTTATATTTTAAGTGTACTTGAAATTGGTTGGTAGTGTTTAGGTTACATATGGTGAATCACCTTATTAATATATATTTACTTTATGTTCTCTCTCTCCCTTTTCATCCAAATGAGCTAATAGTTTAGGTGATGAACTTCAAAAGACAAACCAAGGGAGCTAGCCCTTCAATCTAGAGGTTTACCTCTAATATAGGAAACCTATAGGCAAATAAGTAATCCCATGTTCAAATAAATTTGGATACGGCTTTGAATAACCTTCCAAGGGTGAAAAAATGAGTGACAATAGTTTTGGTATACCTGGCAAGACTAAGGTCTAAGAGAGTGGAAGAATTATTTATTTGTTCTTCCTCTAATCAACCTTTAGAGGCATTCAACAAAAACCAATGGTGTCTCCAAATGCAATTATCTAGTTATAATCATCCCATGTACTTATTGTGAAAATAATTTGATAAATATATTATGTTTTATTTAACTAATGAAGTTGGCATTGATGGGTATGATTAAAGCTTATACTATACACCTTCCTAACAATCTTGTCATGATCCCAATTATGTGTCTCAACATTCATATCAAGTTTTTTATCAACCCTATGAGTCATGGCAATCCTATGGTCATCCTACTTCCCCTTCATATCTCCATGGTGTTGTTGAATATCCATATGAGTATGCCTATGAAAAAGGATATCAAGAGTAGTACCAAGAAGTGTCTCCCTAGTAGCCTAAATATGATCCATATCAACCTCAGCATGATTCTTATCATCCTTATCATGAAGAATCAGATGATACCATTTATTGGGAATAAAAATATTGGGAAAATATATTTAAGGTTGTATAAACACAAATTAGGCAACTAACTCAACAAGATAAATCTTGGAAAAATTCCCACTATTACCCTCCTCATCTTACTATAATTATACCACAATCCAAATCCTTATTATTACTCATGCTAAATGTGATAAAATAAGAAAAAGTGATCAGAAAATGGGATAAATAACTGGATGTGATCCCTATTCATCTCATAGATAAGATAAGAAAGTTAGTTTATTTTTTTATGAATAAGTGGAGGTTATTTGAAGAGGAATCCAACTTTATCATCAATGATTATTTTCATGAAATGAGATATTATATCAAATGGTGGGTAGAAAGGTTATAAATGTGGGAAATTCAATAGGTTAAGGATTAACTTGTAATTATTAAAGAACCTCAAAAAGGATATGAAGAAATTAAAGCTATTATTGAATAACATGTCTCTCCCATTGACCAATCCAACTTGTTATATCCCCATGATTTCATTCAAGAAATATCCATTCCCAAACCTATTCATGATCCATCCATCACACCTCATACTCCCTCTATAACCCATGAAGTTGATCACCACCCTCCACCAAATCCTTTCATAATGGAAAACCCATCATATGGGAGATAAGTGATGAAGATCAAGCCAAATTTACAGGTGATCAAAAAGATGACTCAAGTGTATATGATGAAGAGTTCAATATAAGAATTCCCCTCAGTGAAGACAAGTATAAATCCATCTTATTGAGTAAAGGAAGAGAAGATACTGATGATGTTGTAGTTAATAATGAAAATATTGATCAAGACAAGGAATATAAGGTGTTTGATAAGGACATCACAATAGATGAGTTAGTTGATATTCATAAACATGATCAAGAGGTTGATTTTGAAAAACTAATAGAATATGAAGTTATTGTTATTCCATGGAATGAGGTGACTTGTGTTAGAGATCCAATGAAATTTATGAAGAATTTGAAGGTCTTCAAATGACTATACCTAATGTTCATCAAGTTGAAGACACTTTTGAAGATACTTTACCTCTTGAGGGTGTATTTAAAAAATAAGATCCTATTCCACCTAAACTTGTACATGTTCTAGCCAACACTAAAGTTCAATACTTTTAAAGAAACCAAGATAAATTCTATGAAATTATTAATGATCAAAATATGAAGTTTAATAAGTTGTTCTATAAAAGAAACAAATTAAAGATGATTGGAAAAAAACATATTGAACTTCTCCAAGGAGTTGACATACTTTTCAAGGTTGAAGGTATGTGCATAAAGAGATTAAAGAAGATGGTTCATTGCGGACAATGATGAGGTTGGATTGAGTATGAAAATATCCTTGAAGATCTTGATGAGGTTATAGATGGTAATAAGTTTGACCTAATTTAGTATGATATGTATGAAAATTAACCATGATTAGATGAATAAATATTGAACAAATTTTTAGCTGAGGAGTCTCATGAGAAGATGGTTGAGTGATAAGAAGAGTTCACCTTCATAGTTGACATTTTTGTATCTATTATTGTTGGATTTGAGATCATTAAAAATAAAGTAGCAAGCATGAAGGAGTATAAAGCATAAAGGACATGACTCAAGAGGAAAACTAAGTGAAAGAGACTCCATTACCCAATGGACATGCAAGCAAACTAATCCTATTAGCATTGTAGGCATGCTATCCCTTAAAATTTATAAAAGAATTATCCAAATTTGAACCCATGTCAAATTTATCACCCTCTATATATTGAATTTTTTTCATATGGTCATGTCATACACTATATGGTCCCTAGAGTCTTCATTAACCTTGTTAACATGGTTTAAGGTTAGTTTGGATAAGTTAAGATAATTTCATATTGTGGTCATAGAGTGGTTTAGTGGTGTAATGAAGGAATAAAGAATGGTTAAGTTGTATCATAGGTGATTAAAAGTTTATTAATGTCATTTTATGTCCTAAACATCTTTTCATAACATTTCTTAGTGTTTTGGAAACTTTAAAGTCTATTTTCTAGCTATAAGGTGGTGAAAATGAGTGAAAAAGGTGACTCTAGATAATATTTGTGTTTTTAAAAGTTATATAATTTCAAAATACATAAAATACCCCTTCCAAATAATTTTGAGTAGTTACTTAACTGTCACACATGTTAGGGAATCATAACAAAGTCAAATTCTTGGATTTCAATGCCATATTGAAGAGTTAAATGAGTGAGCTTGTTGAAGTCATATTCATGTGAAAACATTGAATATGTTTCCTTTCATCTCTTATAGGTTATAAAAAATTTTGTAAGTTATAGGACCAAAATTTGTATAAAATAACCTTCTTCTCCCATCACTCCATTCGCAAGCTAGTGAAGGTAAATTTCAAGCAGATGGTATAGACTGTATAAGTATATTTGGGTATGATATTTTGTCCAAAGTTTGGTACACCTTTGGGATTGCAATTTTCATCAATGGTGATGGATTGGTGATCTTATATTTGTGAACAATTTTTAAGAGACCAAACTACTTTTTAAGAGCTCAAAACCCCATAAATTGAGCTTAAAATGACTCCAAAATAAATTATGAAATTATGGCTACTTGAAACTAGTTCGATTAGCTTATTAGATGTTTGTATATGAATCACACACGTTCAATCATCTCATAGACATGTGTGGGTGTCCTTTTGGCATGAAAAATGGTTCTTGTACACATTTTGAGATAATTGGTAGTTTTTCTATGTTTTTGATATTTCTAGATGGTTAGATGCATTTGATTGATTCTTATTCATATTTTAATCTATTTAAAATACATTCATGTCTTCTTGATCAACCTAGTATTCCTTAGAAGTCCCAAAAAGTGACTTCTTCATTCACCTTTTATGGATTATGTGTTCTCTATGTCTGTAATTCAATTATTTTGATGAATATTTATGTGTTCTACAGAATTTGAGGTTGTGTTTTCATGATTATATTTATTGATTCTATGAGAATCAATGATCTTTAAATACATAGTAGTCATATTACACTTTTCAAAGCTTCAAGTCCTCAAAATTTTAGACAGTCACTTATCACCTATAGGTCTATAACTCCATGGAATTTCATAGTGTCATTATTTAATAAAATTACCTAGCCATGGTGTACTATGATTTTTTATATTGAAAGGGGTTTAGACTAATGAGGGTCTCAAAAAATCTAAAATTTAGAGACTGAATGACTCGATCGACTTCTCCTAGTATACATCTACAGATTTTGTGAGTGGACAGTGGATAAATAAGTTTGAAATTGATTTGATGAGGATATATGGATCTTGAAGGTAATAAGAAACTCTCTTGATGAATGCAAATCCATTTTATGCATTATGGTTTAGTAATAACCCTAATCCTAACTCAAGTTACATAGTCAAATTTTATTGACAATCACCTACATGACAATAGGTGAAAGTAAAGAGTATAGAGGTTGTAAAGTGATTTGAGAAGACTAATAGATTTTCTAATAAAATTAGGTTGAACTAACCTTTGAATAGTTATAGGGTATTATGTTGTGAAATAGGCCTTGAAACTTAAGACAATCATACATAATCAAACTCAAAGATTGACACCTACAAATAGCTTACTAAGAAGGTTTTCTTGGATAGTAAGTTGATAGAGTTTGGGATTTATAGGGAAATGAATGAAAATTAAGACATCAACCATAGTAGAATAGATCCATTGGAGAGTTTTAAGGGTTAGCTTTGAAGTCATAAAGCATAGTCAAACTATCTAATGTTGTCACCTATAATCAACTTATTCAGGAAATTAGTCTTGTATAGTGAATGTTGGTGAGCTTGGATATTTAAGACAATAAAGGTGGATTAGGACATTCGTCACAATAAGACAAAGCCTTTGAAAAGGTTTGAAGAGAGGTTTAGAAACCTAAGAAGACTAAACACATTAAAGACCATTTATAAACATCACCTATAGTCAGCTGTTAATAAATGGTATTGAAATAGTAGATTTCATGAAAACACAAAGGTTTTATGGGTTTTGAATGAGTTATTAATTTATCTCAATGACAGTAAAGAGTTTGAAGATGGATTCAGTATGTCAAGGACTCCTAGAACATTAGACTACAAACTAATGCCAAATGCATAGGCAAACTGACCTATAGGTTTGTCTAAGTGATAAATGTCTTTATAAAACACTAAGAGATAGGTTTGTTAATGATTTAAATGCTTTAAAGGAGTTATTAATTAATTAATTCACTAGGGTTCTAAGTGGGGAATAGAGTTAAGACCCAAAATAAGGGTCATAAGGTAGTTTACTACAATATATGCATGCTCATTTCATAACAGTCTGCTTATTTGGAAAAGTTAAAAGGACTATATGAGAAGTTATAAGGGAAATTATAGGAGTTTAAGAGTATGCTATAATGTGAACATTACCCTATAAAAATCATAGACCCATCTTGACGTGAAATAATCTTAGCAAACCCTGCATACATAGTTTTTGTTGTAATTCTACCTACTTAGTTGAAAAAGAAGATGCTTGTTCATGTTTTAGATGTATGTGATAATAAGGAAGAGTGAAATATGTGAAATAGGTTTCATAGGGTTTATATATCCTCACATAACTCTTTGATTCACTTGAAGGTAGAACAAGTTTAAACCATGCCTGCTAGTCAAATGGTCCTAACTGTATCCATAGTCCTATATGGGTAGACCTTGAGGATATTCCAAGAAAATTTAGTTGGATCATTTGAGACTTATAATCAATAATAATATGTTAAATAAAATATACAATCATTCCATGAAATATTAGAACCCTGATAGTGAAGGTAAATGGGAGAAAATAGTCAGTTAGGGTCACATAATTAGTTTATCTCATAAACCTTATGTCTAGAAAATGAGATGTTGTAAGTAGTTTGAGGAATAAGGTGATTATATAATGATATAGATGTGTCAAGGAGGACTTCATAAACCTAATTAAGGTTAGTATAACATATGCCAAACTTGGTAAATCACTCACTAACTCAATTCTCTCTTAGACCTCTCAGAATGCTTGTTTTTAACCCAACATGCCACTTGATTTTAGTTGGTATGGTCACGAGGATTTGAATGGGACCTTGGGATCCTATGGAAAGTTTACTAACCTAATGAAATTTAAATTTTTGGAATTTTTGGAGGATTTATGTGTCCATATTTATGAACTACCATTAAGAGTTCAAACTAATTTCAAGCTACCTAAGAGGGCTATAAGGACCATATGAGAGAGAAATCAACTTTAATTACTACACATGGATAAAAAATATTATTAAAACCAAAAATAATGTTAAATAATCCCTTGAAAATCATCCCATGAAATTGGTTAATATAGTAATGTATGAAACCATATGAATCAGGGCTAACAAGATTATTATTTTTTATTTATCAGGTCCATACACTAAGTCAAAACATAAAATTTAGCATGGAGGAGGGTTAGGATGTTATATAAGTTAATAACACATTTTTTTGGGTTTGTAATGTGTTGAGATCCTATAGAATCATTTTTAACCCTCTTGGTAGAGAGGCCTAATTGAGGCCTAGTTAGGAGAGAGAAATGGTTGAAAAGTACATCTCCACTCACTCTTAGAGAATGAAATTTAACCTAGATTTTTAAGACCATATAGGGTACTATAACATGAAATTATATTCTTAGGATACTCTATAATTATATCTACACAAGGAGGTTTTTATTATTTTAAAGTTGTAATAAAGAAGGCCTATTTTGGGATTTTGGTAGAGAATGAATGGTTGGGTATAGTTTAAGGCCTCAAAGTGAATTATATCAGGTCAGAATGATGTAAATAAACCATCCATGAAGTTTGGACTAGATAAGGAATAATAACCCAAGTTTTGACCCTTGTGTACAAAATAGGCGTAAGGAGATGAAGAGTCCTCTAAACACCTTGAAAGAGAAAGAGGTGATGCATCAAATAGAACCACATAGAGTTAGATAATAGGAATAAAAATAATATAAAATATGTATAAGAAAATTATTTGACCATCAATAAGGCAATTTTCCTTCAACATGTCAAGACAAAAGGGAGTTTAAAGAAGCTAGTCAAGGTGTAAAGCATGCATTGCAACCCCCACACACTTGGAGAGATGGAGCATCTTTAGAGGAGATAAAAATTGTATAATAGACCTATTTAATTTGTTTTATAACTCCTTTTATTGTTTTAACTCACATGACACTTGTTTATCTTTTACACCCTTCTTCTCTTCTCTCTCACATTCTTTACATATTGAGCCACTTTTGGCTAGGTTTGTATCCTCCACCTAAGTATGACAAATCCATAATCATTTTAAGCCTTTAAGAAATATATAATTATTTTTTTTACCTTCTCTATGATTTATTTTAATGTGTTTAATAGCTAGTTGATCTTAGTAAGTGATAGATTCTCTTACTTGCAATGTTGTCATTATTTGCATTCATATTCAACTTTGAATGTATGTTATAGGTCTATTAAAGTATTTCATGAGTTTAAGTGAGTTTTATCTCTACTAGTGTTATTTCATGACCTTTTTATTAGTCATCTTAGCTTAATATTCCTTCGTAAACCTCCATGAGGTATATTAATGCAAGGGTCAGATTTGGATTAGTGTATGTGTAGGTTAGGTTTGTGTTTGAAGTGTACTTGTAATTTTTTGGTAGTGGTTGGGTTAAAATTAGTGCACCACCTCATTATGACAATTTTTTTTATTTTCTCTCTTTCCCTTTTCATCTAAATGAGCTAGTGGTTTAGCTGATGAGATTTAATAGACAAACAAAGGGATCTAGCCCTTCAATCTAGAGGTTTGCCTCTACTATAGGCAACCCATAGGCCTAAATTTGATCCCATGCTCAACTCAATTTAGAGGAGGCTTGAAATACCTCTCTAAGGGTGAAAAATTGAGTGATAATAGGACCCATTTCTAGGAATCATTATTAAGACTGCAACCATGTCCAGAAATCTTATAAGGAGCTTAAAGTCTAACATGTTGCACTCATATCTCACTATAAAAACTACATGATAAAAATATTAGATCAAGAGTTTTAGGGGTTATATGGGCTCAACATCCATGGTAATAATTTTGATTTTGAAGTTTTGTACTTTATGAACCATCTTTAAGATGGTATATCTAAAAACACCACATTAAACCATAAGATAGACCTAATTGGATAAATATTGATATATTTTCAATAAAACACCATAAATTAGATTAGGATCACCTGTTCCACTTAGAAGAGACCCTGATCATGGTACTGGTCCTCATGGACTACTATATAAACTTGTCATAAACTATGTTTTTATAAGTATTTGGGAAGAAAATGAGGTCCAAGACTTGGTCAAAGGTTTCCAATCATTTGAGGAGATATTATGGTACTTTTTTAAACTTTTAAAAACATGAAACACTTACTACTATAACTAATAATGTTCATCCATATATATTCCAAATAGGCAATCCAAAAAGGCTAGTACAAGTTAACCTCATGACCTAGTTAGGGAGGGTTGTAGGTGTATCCTACTTAGAATATATTGAGTCATGATGTGATATTATTTTAGGGACTTGAAACATGATGAATTATAGGACCTTACATCCTTAATCAAGTTTTATAGTTGTCCAAACCCCTGACACTAAGTCACTAGGCCTAATCGCCTAAGTGAGCCTGCTTGGTCTAAACAAAGGAAGTTGAATATTGGCATATAGGGATATTGGAAGAATAAATAAAATTCCATCTCCACCTTATAACTTCCATAAATAATGATATAAAACATGCTTCATAGTCATCATTGAGGAGACGGTAATTTCAAGTCTTGTCAACATGCACAAAGGATGGTGGGATACTAAACACTTCATAGAGGCTTATTTACATGTCATTTATATTTTTTAATTTCCATGTAAGATGTGTTTGACCATGTTTTGAATCTCTATTCCTTGATGAGGTCAAATAAGTCTGCACCATCCTCTATCACTCCACTTCAACACACAAAGGTGCCAATTGAAGACCACCAATACATGGAGGGATACATATGAGGACTATTATAGCTACCATAACTATTGTGTGAGTGTATTATGGTAATTTATGACCTATTATATATACATTCACATTAATTTACCTCTATTTCTCTTCTTACTATTATATATATTAATCTTCTTAAGCCATTGTAACCATCCTTCACCTAGGTGTGAAGAAAGTTTGCTTGAATTTGTACTCTGTAAATGTCTTAAATTTATAAATTAACTATTATAGCTCCTTAATGTTGGTATGTAGTGTTTTATATACTTATTTATATGCATATATGGTAGGTTTCTCTCCCATTATAGGTCCTTGTCTCATCTACATGCTAGTAGGTGTGTTATGTAGGTCATATGGTGTGCAAGAGTGTTGGTGATTGAGTTTGAAGTCAAATATGACTAGTAAGCACCTTATATCAGACCTTCCTATCATGACCCTAATATTATAACCACCTAAAACATCCTCCATGTGAAACATTTTTTTATATTAACTCTTGGAGATAGTAACATAATTATTTATCTAGTTCATTAGTGTTGTTTAAGGCAAATAGAGTAAATGATCTTATTGGTGCATCACAATCCTTATATTAGGTTTAATTTTATGAATCTTTTATACCACTTTTCACTCTAACATCAATATGTCATAGTTATTCGAGATAAATAAAAGGTCTATCCTAGTCATAGGTCATCCACAACATGGAGCTATTCCCATGTTACCCTAAACTTAGAGGTAGACCTGACTAACCTCATCTTAGGGTGTAGTTTGGAGTGTTAAAAAGTCTACATCTTTGTGTTATAGGCTATCTCTACCCCTTTAACCTAAGGTTTCCTTATCTATATTTAAGGGTTACATATTTAGTGAACCTAATCTATATGAATTAAACATATTCTAGGGCATTCTATAAACTTACTAGGTTTTCTAATTTACAATTTTCTTAAATTAGTTTAAAATAATAATTATTTTTCAAATTTTAAACATTACACAAATGTAATGGTTCATTTCATAGAGTTCGTGTGTCTCTCCAATCCTATCCTCATTTAAATATTTATAACATTTCAAATGGATAAAGTGGATTCTCTTTCCTTTTATAACACTATGAAAGGTGATAACTACCATACCTCTAACCATGTCCATGTTATCACTTATTCAAAGATTAAAGTGGCCTTCTCTATAGTGCTCATATGAGGAAACAAGAAAACCCTTCATAAATTACTAGATAGTATAATTATACGTATGTAATCAGAACCACCTAAGGTTTTTTATTATGAATCCCTAAAATATAAATTTACCATTATAATCAAGTCAATATAAACATTACAAAAAATAATCCAATATTTGTAATTTCATCACTAAAAAAAATTCTTTTTCATATATATATCTCAAATTGTTCTAGTAATGCATTTGATACTTATACTAATGAAGGATCATTTCAAAAAAAGGAATTCAAAGAAAATACATTTATCATAACTGATTTAAATAAAATGAAAAAGTTTAATAGAAATCAAAGTGATATACTAAGGTTAATATTTAGACATAAATTTATCATGTTACCACCTTTACAACATCTCAACATAACACAATAGTATTGCCAATATCATAAAATTTTGGGGTATCACAAAAACTGTTGGTTAGAGCTAAATAAGAGGATACACCACATAGTTCATAGTGGTTATCCTAAACTTGATACATCTCACTTGGTGGCATAAATATCTCACATATTCCAAATATACTAGAACAATTTAAAAAAGATCAAAAACCAAAAATATTTGAAATAGTTACCAATTATATTAGTTCCTTGGCATACATGTTTTTGGTTCCATGTTGGTAGATAACATATCATTTATTTTTATATACACATGTTTCATTCATCCTTTAATTGTGATACAATATTAAACAAATACATCATCTATGCACTTTTATATGGTGGACCTTCCCTCTACTCATGATATGTGGACATTGGGGCCATCCAGTTTGTTGATCATGATACATAAAAGTTATATATATATATATATATATATATATATATATATATATATATATATATTATGTAGATTATATTTTGTGATTATGTAGCACCTGAATCTTGTACACTTGAAAAAACTTATACCTTGGATGTTTTCTTATTTATACACTCTCTTTGATTCTACAAGCCTCACATATACTGTATATTATGCCATTTGGCCTATCTCATAGTATATCCGATCTTGTATTGATGACATAGACATGGTATCTTTAAAATAATACTTAAAATGTAGTTATATTCCACCTATACAAGTTCTAAGACTTTACCCTTTTATTACTCCTTGGACACTAAGATCTAGATTAGACAATAGCATCAACATTATTGTCCTATCCTAATACAAGTTTATAGTGCCCTAAAGTCTTCCAATTTATAAGTTAAATGTATTTCAATGGTCATCCCAAGTGTTTTAATTTAATTTACTTTTACAAAGGTATTGGTATAAATATAATATCAACATCATTCATTCCTCACCTTAAAAACATAGAAAAGACAAAAGATACCATGGTACTTATAAAAATTCATTCTATTAATCATTCATTTGATCAAATATTCCTTATTTCCATACTAGTTATAGGTACAACACATGTATAGTCAAAAATTACTAAAATAGTATCCCAAGATCCTAAATTTCCAAGTTACAAGATAGGTCACTTTTTTACATGTTTTATGCACATTACATGATTCACACACAAGACAACACATAGGGGAGAACTACATCAGTATAAGGCACTCTAATGAGCATTTCCTATGTAGAACTTTGGTAATGGGGTTATTATGGTTATCTTGAAATTGTACACCCACTAACACATTTTTCCCCAAGGTCACATTAAATATGGAAAGGTAGGGTTCTTCCATATCACAAGGAGTAATAGTCTATGACCCAGATATGAATGTAAAAGAATGAAGGTGAATAAAAACCCAAAAGATTATAAGTTATCTCATCCTATTTCACTAAATATTCCATATAGGACACTATTATCAAACTCAAATAGTAGCATCAATGCAACTATCCAAGGTTAATACAACTATCTAGATATCTAGAATCTCTAGATCTAGAATATGACAATTATTCTAGAACTATATTCCTACATAATTTCATCATGTTATATATATAGAATTGTATTAGAATTATAATAATCTAATTACTTATATTATTTATAATTTATATATCTAACCTAGTTGTACTTTCCATATTTGTATTATCTTAATATAATAAATTAAGTGTATTCTTATATCTAAGTTTAACATTGAATTAGCCTACTATAGATTTGATTATAACCATTGTGCCATTTCGTTTTATATATTCTTAAACCTAAGCTTAAATTGAAATACATACCACACCATCCCAATTTTTTAATATCAAACCCTATAATAAATTGGGTTCTTTTTTTGTACTTTGTTGACAATTTAAAAACTTTCTATTTGTGAAATAATGGAAAATATTAGTGCAAAAAACGAACTCCAAATGGAAAATCAATAATCACTGATTACTTATCTCAATAATAACAAGGGCTTAATATATGTACTTTTGTATGTTATAAGGGATGAAATAAGTAAAAAAGATAAAACTAAGGCTACTTCACCTAGATCTTTAGAAGATAATATAACTCATCCTACACTTATAAATACACCTAAAATTAATGGAGCCATGGATTATGTGTTTAAAACATTTTTCCTTAAAAACAAGAATTGATACATCTATTATGGACTTACCTATTGTTTCAACACAAATACTAGTTTTGATGCTTTTTACTACTCAAAACATGTTTTCATCCCCCCTTGGTGACTACTCAAATTACTAATCTATCTCTAATTGGGAATAAAGTTAAATCATTCTTTTATGTATTAAAATACTTGGAATTCAACATTAAAAAAAGTAAACAAAAAATATTTAAAATCCCTTCAATTTATATATTCTGAAGATGTATTGCATAACCCTCTTGCACATCAAATGTCTTTGCTCCCTTTTCCAAATGTATTTTTTGAAACTAAGTTCACATTTTATGGTGGTAAGGGTTATCTTTAAAAAATATTCAAACCTTCTATGTGGTATGCCTTGAATATGATTATAATGATAAAATTTTGACCAAATTATTCCCAAGAAGTATCAAAGATTATAATTTTATGTGGTTCTATGATCAATAATAAATGAATTAAAATCTGTTGTAGAAAATATTTTATGACACATTTCCATTAATATTTTTGAAAGGGGTTCCTACGCTAAAATTACAAAAATCAAACAAGGAACCAATGAACCTATCAATGAATATGTCTTGAGATATAAGACAATGCTAGCCAAGATGACCTATCTTATGGTAGAAAAAGAGTTGTTAGATATATTTAATCAAATTTTCTTTCCTTATTTATAGGAATCCATTGTCTTTAAGATGTTTCAATTTTTTGATGAATTAATTTATGTTGCACGAGACCTTGAAATGAATTTTATATCATTGAATAAGCTCAAGTATCGAACAAACACACTAGATGCATCTAAATCTAGTACACAATTTAAAATCAAACCATGTTATAGGATAAAACCTCTTTAGCCTAAAAAATAAATAACCACCATGGTTAACATAGTTGCACAATAGCCTAATCATCTTGTCTTATATAATATACCAAGGAGATAATTTACATGTTTACCTAAGTCCCAAACTTTAGTACTCTTATAGTTACTAAGTTTTTAGTTTATATCTCTCCGTCATCCTATTGAGGTTGATCTGAGTTGACGTATACCCATAGGATATGATGCCAATGATTTTTGTGATTACCATCAAGGACCAGGACATTCTATGAGTAGAATATTTAACTTAAATCACAAGATCCAAGAGCTTATCAATGACCAAAATATTCATTCAAGGATCCTTTAAATAAAATCGGTTCACAATTTGGCAATCACCATAAACAAAAAATATGTCAGGTATCTAGAACAACAAACATGCTCTGATACCACTTGTCAGGTACCTAGAACAACAAACATGCTCTGATACCACTCTGTTGGGGGATCACAAGAACAACACCTATTCTGATCCCACTTTGTTAGGATCTTACTCCTCAGAAAGAGCACAGTATGATTACCAAATATAAGCAATTATAAATGCGGAAATAACTAGAAACACAAGTAACTAGAATTCACCAATAGCACAGAATATGAGAGACAATACACTATCTTGTATTAACACTTTATAGAAAAGAATACAATAAAGAGCTGCCACACTCTTCCACCTTACAGAGGCTTCCCACACCTCAAGTGTATAGTAATTCTTCTACAACACTCTCCTACACAAAAAATGGTCCCAACAACCAACTCCCACACAGAATTGGTGTTCACCTCTCCAACTAGTCAGTAATAACCCTGCCAGTTCACCAAGCACTCCAAAGTAATTCAAGTTGATCTCCCATGAACCTGCAACCTGTAATTCAACAGACCATACTCACACATGTAGATCTCCTATGAGCTTGCAATAACCTACAACTCAATGATCTTACACTTGGAAGGAACTCTTCCTTTCTATCTCATACTAATTATAATACATGCCAATGGGTCTATAAATAGATCCCAGACTTAAAACAATAACTTAGACTCTTAATTTAGACAATTATCCTCATAGCCAAAGACTCTAACTAGCCTTTACATGCAAGCACTTCGTTCACTTAACTAACTGTCCATGTAATGAGCAGTTCTGGAACACACAGGTGACCGATGCCAGTCCCTGCTAGTCTGGTTCTGCCAACGTCAGCCGACTCCCTGCCGTTGCCAGTGGCCTTCTACACTGGTCATGACTGATGTCAGTCCTACTGCCGATGCCGGTGCTCCTAGATCTTAGCAACCTTCTTTTTCCTTTAGTTTGTAAAGAGTTGAAGCTTTTAGCTCCACAACTCAATAATCTCCCACTTGGAGATAAATAATTGCAACCTGTACCTATACCTGTACTCCATCTAGTTTGTTCCCTTGGATTTGTATCCCTCCTCAAGATCACTCTTGAAGACCAACCACCACAAATCCTGTAGTGCAAAACCTGTCATTCAAATCACGTACCACATCCACATTTACAACCATGTAGAAAATAAACTAAACCTGCATAGCATGTACACCTATTGCTAGTCCTTGTAAGAATCCACTGAACTGTCTTCCAATGGTTCTCTCCTGGATTGGCTCCAACTTGTGACAACTCCCACTTCTTGGTAAAATTCAGGTTTAGTACATACTATGCACTCAACCTCATTATGTGAATCAAGACACCTATTCTAAGAACTGTCCAACCATCGGCGTGCTAATCGATCTCACACAATCATCCTGAAACAAAGTCAACATATGACCTACCATGTCTCTAGAACACACTCATGCCAAAGAATCTTGCTACTCCTAGATTCTCCATGACACACACTTGAACTAGCTTTACCTATAGTTCAGCAATACCTATATATGTAACCCTGCAACAAGCACATCATACATAAATAGGATAATTTAGCTAATATTATCCAACCTAGTAAAGAGAAACACAATGATCAAACCTCCATTGCCCTGCAGCTAATACAAGACCATATACCCTGATCTTCCATCTCACGTATCCATTTCCACTCTTCTTCATCCTGAACATCCATTCATCTCACAGTGCTTACTTCCAGCTGGCAACTCTACCCAAAACACCTATTTGGTTCTCCTCCAAGGAATCACATCCTCATCCATGCCAAGCTCCCACTGTTTCCTAGATCTACCTGTTCTACTTCTTCAATAACTTCCTGGTCCTATGCCATAAGTGAGCAACACGTAGTGTAAAGAAGGGAAATGATGAATTTAAGAACTTACTTACACCTTCAATCCTCCATATGGGCACTTGAGACTCCATGACAGCTTGTTGTCCACCCAAAATTCATCTCAGTGACCGATGTTGGTCACATCTCAGTCTGCAGATGACCGAAGTCAGTTCCCTACAATTGCCACCTTACCAACATCATTCTCCCTTGGCCGACGCCAGTCGTTATCTACCCTGAGTCACCGATGTTGGTCTGCACATAGCCAATGTCGGTCCCTGTCTGGATGCCGACACCAATTTTCTTGCTGATGTCAGTCTCTATTTTTTTCTAGTGAGACCTAACTTTTTCCCACGAGCTATTTTTGGATCAAATCCTTCTCCAAAACACCCTTGCTCAGCTCATAATTCTTTTGCATCTTTTGCTAAACTCTGTCCATCACCTTCTCCTTGAAAACCAAGGCTTTCCTATTCTTGTCACTAACATCAGATTCCTCAAGAAACGTTACCTTCTTCTGCATATAGAAACCATGATCCATACCTTCCAAATCTGAAAGCATATCCTTTGACTCAAGAACAAGCATCTCCTTCTTATCTATGTGACCAAGCCTATCAAGCCACATCTCTGAATCTATAGCTGAAGTAGATAACCTAGAAAGAGAATCAGTAGTACAAGTAGATAGATAAAGAGTACCTACTTTATTACCTCTAGCTACAATAAGTGTCCCCTTGGTAACCTTCTAAGAGTCTACTGTGAGAGTTACTGTGTAACCCTCATCACCCAAACTTCTAACAGAAATCAAATTCTGCTCCAGAATTGGGACATGCATGACTTCTTTTAACACCCATGTGTTACCTGTCTATATTTTTAGCTTCACTTTCCCTTTGCCAACAATCTGACAAGGCTTACCATCCCCTACATAAATTTCTCCAAAATCTCCCTGGACATACTCATGGAAAAATTCCCTATGTGGGGATGCATGAAAAGAGGCACCAAAATCTAAAACCCAAGATTCTACTTTATCCAAAGAACATACCAGAGCATCCCATGTAGCATAATTTGCAACATCTGCTTCTTCTTCATGTCCTTCATGTTGATCTTCACCTGATCTGCAATCTCTCTTTAAGTGCCCTTGTTTTCCACACTTCCAGCAGGTTATTCTGCCATACCTAGACTTGGATCTTCTGCCTATCTTGGACCTTGATCTCCCATGCTCTATCTTTTCTCTTTGCCTTCCTCTACCTTCAACACTCAAAGCATTTCCTGATGATTCACTTGTGTTATTCCTGCGTATCTCTTCATTCAAGATCACACTCACAACATCATCCACTTTTAAGACTTTTGAAGGAGACACAGTATTAGAAACTGCCATTACCAAACCTTCCCAACTTTTAGGTAATGAACACAAGATTAAGAGAGCTCTAATTTCATCATCAAATACAATATTGACTGAACTTAACTGGTTTACCAAACCATGGAAATCACTAAGATGGCTATGAATAGATCCACCTTCCAACATTTGCAAATTAAATAAACACTTCATAAGAAATACCTTATTAGAAGCTGAGGGTTTTTCATATAAATTTGCCAAAGATTCCATCAACTCCACCATTGTCTTACACTATGATAAGCTAGAAATCACAGATGATGCAAGACTCAATCTAATAGATCCCAGAGCCTTCTGATCAAGAACTTCCCATTCTTCATCTTTCATATCTGAGGGTTTGCAGTTAACCCCTCCCAATGGTAAGTACAAATCTTTTTGATACAGATAATCCTCAATTTGCATCCTCCATAATTGGTAGTTCTTGCCATTAAACTTTTCCATCTGTAGCTTACTTTCTTCTATCATTGCTCAACTCCCACTCAAGCAGAAACCCTGTGAGTAACCTGTAATCAAAACACACTAACCAAATCTAATCCAATCCATTAGTATCCCAACCAACCTGGCTCTGATACCTCTTGTCAGGTACCTAGAACAACAAACATGCTCTGATACCACTTGTCAGGTACCTAGAACAACAAACATGCTCTAATACCACTTTGTTGGGGGATCACAAGAACAACACCTATTTTGATTCCACTTTGTTAGGATCTTGCTCCTCAAAAAGAGCACAGTATGATTACCAAATATAAACAATTATAAATGTGGAAATAACCAGAAACACAAGTAACTAGAATTCACCAATAACACAGAATATGAGAGACAATACACTATTGTGTATTAACACTTTACAGAAAAGAATACAATAAAGAGCTGCCACACTCTTCCACCTTACAGAGGCTTCCCACACCTCAATTATACAGTAATTCTTCTATAACACTCTCCTACACAAAAAATGGTCCCAACAACCAACTCACACATAGAATTGGTGTTCACCTCTCCAACTAGTCAGTAATAACCCTGCCAGTTCACCAAGCACTCAAAAGTACTTCAAGTTGATCTCCCATGAACCTTCAACCTACAATTCAACAGACCATACTCACACATGTAGATCTCCTATGAGCTTGCAACAACCTGTAACTCAATGATCTTATACTTGGAAGGAACTCTTTCTTTCTATCTCATACTAATTACAATACATGCCAATGGGTCTATAAATAGATCCCAGACTTAAAACAATAACTTAGACTCTTAATTTAGACAATTATCCTCATAGCCAAAGACTCTAACTGGCCTTTACATGAAAACACTTCGTTCACTTAACTAACTATCTGTGTAATGAGCAGTTCTAGAACACACAGGTGACCAACACCGGTCCCTGCTAGTCTGGTCCTGCCGATGTCGGCTGACTCCTTGCCATTGCCGGTGGCCTTCTGCACTGGTCACGACTGACGTCGGTCCTGCTACTGACGCCGGTGCTCCTGGATCTCAGTAACCTTCTTGTTCCTTCAGTTTACAAAGAGTTGAAGCTTTTAGCTCCACAACTCAACAAAATATTTGGCAATCCTTTGAAATACAATTATAAAAAGGAACCGTAAGTCCAAATTACATATAATGTACATCCTCCTCCATCACATTATAAATATCCACTAGATGGGATTATTGGTAATTACACATGATATATACCTCCTATAGTTCACATACCTATTTCCTCTAATAATAGTAAAATTAAGGATGAAGACTCTAATCTACATTCCATATTGATTTGAGCATACGTTGGTAAACAAACCATATGTGGTATTATGATCAATAATGGTGAAAGAAAAATGTTTGCACCATGACATTGCTTATGCACTTAGGTTATAATCATCATGATTTATACCCTCTACTAGATCATTTGATTAGACATCCTAAAATGTTCATGTTTAGATTTACTTGCCTTTACATGTTGGTCCTGCACATGTGGTTATTATCATTTTAGTTATTCCTTCCATAAGCATATTTTATATGTTATTGTAAAGACCTTGGATACACACTCTTTGATTATTACCTTCTACAATTAATGGGTGTGTCATATGTATTCATTCCAATTGGGTAATTATAGTTTTTATAATTCTATATGATCATCTTTTTAAACAAAATAAAATTATACCCAAACAACTAGATATCAAGCATACTAAGTCTAATCCACTAAAAAGGGTAAGCAATAATAAATCGCATTTACTAAGTAGTTAATACTTGATAGACCATTAATATAGATAAATATGGTGGATTACATGGAATCCCAATCCTCTACTACACACCATGTTTAGATAAATCACCTACAAATGTTTCCATTATTGTTATTCCAAAAAAATAAATAAGCTCTCAATGATGGGTTCTAAAAACCCAAGGTTTGGTTACTCCTACTATTGATTCATGGCCATAGATTCTTATTTTACATATGCATAGCACCATCAATACCACATTGATATATATTACACCTATATATGCTATTTAGATATATACATGGGGTATTACACTAGATTTATAGTGAGGAGATATCTATGACCATCAGTTGGATGACATCATAGGATGATCTTTCTTATCTCCAAAATTTTTTTTAAAAAAAAACACTTTTATAACATACATATTTTATTATATCCTTGGTATCCAAATGTTACTTTCATATTGATGGACCACATACTTAGTTACTCCTTCATACACATATGTGTCACATTTTAACATTGGGTATGACATAGGTAGACACAAATACATGATACACTCCTATTTTAGATGTTGGGATTTCCCTCTAAAGTCATATGGGAAATGGGGTATCTGCTTCTTTGATCTTTATACACATAATTTATATGATTCACTGATCATTCTACATTATCATGTTTTAGCTTAGAAACGTACTTATGCATGCCTATTATCCATTATCCATGATTATATATTATATAGTGTACTTCATACACTACATAATTGACATATGTTTATATCACATTTGATATATTAGACACTATGACATGTTTATGTTAGTTTCTTATGATTTACTTTATCTACTTTCGTAAGTGTCTTATCTTTCTTATTCAATCATTTGAATATGCTCTTTTAATTATATACACTATTCTTATATATTATTTCTTTAACATTTACATAATTTAATTGTTTTTCATATGAACATTTGGATATGTTATTATTGATATCATATACATTTGACTAAGGCATGTCCCTTTAATTTGGTAGCCTTTGAACATGCCCCTTGTTTGTAGTCTCCTTGGACCATTTCTTGTTGATTTTCTTTTGAGTGCTCTTATGTGTGTGTTTATTTAGATGTAGATCAAATAATATTATTATATACACATATCCATGATATTTATCACACATATTAGGCCTACATGTGATCACATTGGTTCTATGTTATTCAATGATACATTTGCGTATACCTATTCCTTCTATATGTTACATGGTTACATTCATAAATTTTACAGTCATCTTACCCTTTTGAGGTGAGGTAATACATAATTCCTATATTTACATAAACTCAAAGGAGGATGGGGAATATTAGTGGGAAATTACTTGGGAATCATGTTCTCCACACTTGGCACAGTTCTAAGATTGAGTAGGTGTATGATTTGGAATCATGTTCTCCACATTCATTTAGCATATGGTACTTATATAACTTATATAATTTAGTGATGGAATGTCATACATAAATGGTTTACACACAAATAATAACTTTTATATTTAGTCGGGGCATGATTGGGAAGCATGTTATCCACATTTATTTAGTATATGGTACTTATTTCTCTTCATAGGTTTAGTTGGAGCATGCTTTATAAGCATGTTCTCCACATTTATTAAGTATTAAGCATCTCTAATTTATAGTGGGATCATGTTTTGGAAAATTTTATTCCACATTAGCACTTATATCATTTTTTGTATTTTTTCATATATAGTGTGGTTATGCTTTGGAAGAATGTCCTCCATACTTATGCAGTGATCCAAATTGGCCAAAACACACTACAATATGATTCAAATTCATAGTTTTGGTAGAATTCTATACATTGGTACCATTTTTATACATAGTTTTAGCATGAGACATATCAAAGATACATATGTTATGCAATATGTTCCTGATATTGTAAAATCCAAATTAGTTTTAGATTGCAAAACCATTTCCCATATTGACACACCATAGATGTTTATAGACCATATTAAGCCAATATACTACAGTGGTTGGTTAACCTTTTAGTATGGTTAAGGTGATCAAATAAATAAATATTTTTATGTTTTTATGTTAGGCTTGATCATCCAAATTCACTAGGCTATAAGTATCACTAGGTTATATAGTTAAGTTAATATCAACTACCAAGTGGTAACTAACATTTTATCCAAAGCTTGGGGTATGTGCCTTCCTATCTCTCTATATATTACTCTATCTACTTGGATATATTTACTTTAAATATTTATTAATATTTATCCTAATCTTAGTTTCAGAGCCTTACAATGATACATCTTTTTCAAAACAACATGCCAATAGGTAAGGTGGTTACACGGACACACATGTATTAAACTTCAATCTTTCAATTTCAATTTATTTAAATTAATTTTAACCTATATTATATGCACTAATTTTACACTATAACTTGTTGGTTGCTGGTCAATCACAAGAAACTATTTCAAATTTAACTCAAGTAAATACAAGGCATGCATACACACACAAGTAATTATTCCTTTTCATTAAACTATCAATTTGATTACTATATTAAAGGGTAGAAAATGTATATGATATTTTGTGATTATGTTACATCTTAGTCTTGTATACTTTGAAAAAAATAGACCTTGGTTGTTTCTACTAGTAAATACACTCTCCTTACTTCTACAAGCCTCATATCTACTTTATTTTGTGCCTTCTGGCCTATATCTTAGAACAACCAATATTATATTGATGGCATAGACATTATACCTTGACAAGAATATTTAAAATGTACTTATTTTACACCTCTACAAGTTATGATCCCTTTTCTACTTCCTACACACTAATGTTCAGGTCAAACAATATTTTTGATGCTATTATCTTATCATGATGCAAGTGCCTAATGCCTTAAAGTCATCCAATTTTCAAATGAAACATATTCTAATAGTTATCCTAAGTGATTTAATGTAAGTTACCATTCTAAATGGATTGGTATAAATACAATATCAATCTTCATTCATTCCTCACCTATGAAACCTAGAAAACACCAAATAGACCAAGGAACTTATGAAAAATAACTTTATAAAGCATTAACTTTATCAAAGCTTCCATATTTCCATACGAATTATAGGTATAATACATCTATAGGCCTGAAGTACTAAAGGAGCAATATAAGAGCCTAATTTTCTAAGTTATAAGCTGGGTCATTATTTTACTTTATTTATACACATTGCATGATTCAAACATAAGCTAACATGTAGGATAAAACTACATCAATTAAGGCCCTATTCAAAGTATTGGCTATGTAGGTAGTATGATTTGGTAGTGGGGACATTGGGGTTAGCTTGAAATTATATGTACAATAACTCATGTTTTCCCAAGGTCATATTGAATATGGAAAGATAGGTTTTTTCCATTTCATAAGGGGTGATAGTCCATGACCCAGATTTGAATGCACTAGAGCAAATGTAAAGCAAAAACCAAAAAGATCTAGGTGGTCTCATCATATTTCAATATATGTTCCATATAGGATAATGTCATCAAACATAGATAGTAGCATTGATATAACTATCCAAGGCTAATGTAACTAAACAAATAGATAGAGGCACTAGATTTAGAGTCTAAAAACTATTCTAGAATTGTCTTTATACCTACTTTAGCCTATTTTAGATCTAGAATAACATTAACATTAGAACAAGCTAAGTGTTGAAATATTAGACTCCCAAGCTAAATGTTAACCTGTAAAATAAAAAACATCCCCATGACACCAACCCAAGCCTTCATATGGTGATCTCCTATATGATTATGTCTTCATTGGTCTCATTTTGAACCTTATTAACACTATTAGAAGTGTCATGGTATGTACTAGAACCCTCTTGTGATTTCATAATGTATCATGGCTATCTTGGGTCTTTAGTTGATGTACTAGGTCCTCATGATGGTCCTTGATTGAAGAAAAGAGTGTCAAGTTATTTGAGGTTTAGAATTTGGTTTGAACATTTTTTGACAAGATTAAGGTCTCCTAACAAAAATTAAGGTAATTTGACAAGATTAAGGTTGGTAGTTTTCATGGTTTTAGGTCTATTTCAAGACATTACTTGTGAGATAAACCTTGATAATTAATTTTAAATGTGTCTGAGATATTCTTGAGTTCTAATGTGAATCCTAGTGAGGTATTCAAAGCCATTCTCCATGGTCTTTATATTCAAGTTTGTCTCAACCCTTGACTAGACCTTTAAAGACCCTCAAAACCCTGACATGAGTCAATTTTAATTGTAAACCTTTGAAGATGTGGAATGTTTTTTTAATATTTCATTATAAAGGTCTCAAAAGGGTCCCATTCTCACCATATAGTCATGACTAAGCAATTTTTTATCCATAAAGGCCAATTTTAGAACTCAAGTTCACTCCGCACTCACCAAATGGGTCCCACACATGGGAAACTTTGAACATTAATCTTCCCCAAACTATACCACCAGGTTTTAAATGTGTATTGACTCATTTTTAACTCTTCCCATCCTTTAATGGTGTTTTATAGTTTGAACAATGAGAATGTGAAGAAAAAACAATCTATTTTGTAAGTGTTTCTAACTTGTATTGATCTATACAGTATAGAAATGGACAAGGAAGTCAAGAAGATATAGAGGAGTATTATTTTAGGAATAATCTTAATATATCCATGAGTTTAAATGTTATAAAGGTCAAAAATCATTTCTATTTCCCCATCAAGCTACTTGGATGTCCAAACTAGCTTCCATGTTTTTGGTCATTATGTATAAGAGAGATAAAATGAGAATATGATACTTTGGGAAGTGAAAAAGGGTTTATTGACCTTAATATACTTGTCATTTCTTATAGGTTCATGTCCTATTCTCTATGAACAAACACTAACAATCTTGGCACCACAAGGGTCTTCTTCATCTATGCAGGGGTTAAGAATGACATCAATTTTAGTGCATCCTTGAAGTGTTTTTGAAAATTGGTGATTGATGGTGGTTATAGGAGTATTAATGGTATTTATCCATCAATATTCACCCCTAGTTCACATGTGTGATGGTTTTAGAGTAGACAAATCTTCCTGTTTCCACTTATATAGATTACAAACAATATTACTCCTTATTGAAGACTCTCCAAGGCATGAATGGAGGTGTTTTATGGTGTTTTGGATTTGATTATGGTTTAATTAAATCAAATTAAGCCTCATATATCCTACCTAATAACTTATATAATCCACCATCAGTATAAATATTTCTTTAATCCTTGTTCCATGTTGATTGTTATGAGTGATGTGTGACCTCTTTGGCAAGTGAAGGGTAGGATAGTTAGAGAAAGTCATTAATTCGATTCAAAGATAGAAATTAATCTTATGTTTTATTCTTTTTTATACCCCATGTCCCTCACTTCCCTCTGCTCAATCCTTTTATCATCTATAAGTCCTTAAGAGATTACCCTTCATTCTGACACCTATAAGCCTTTATCTAAGCCAAGAAGATGAAGTGTTAGCTGAAGAAGATATTTTAGAAATATTTTTAATACATTAAATAATATTTAATAATAATAAGAAACAGAAAAGGTATGGAGATGTAAATCAAGGTTTTACATGGATCAACCCTACACCTTAGCCTATTACATAGAGATAAGCCCCAACCTATTACCTATAGGCCTACTTTATAGACTAGTCACATGGAATAATGACTATTAGATGAGGTATTAAGGATATTAAAGAGAATTGAGAGTCATATAAGAATATAAAATGGAATGGGTATGAATTGATTAGGGTATACAAGGTCAACACCATCTCAACTCTCCCCAAGATAATGACTTAGTTAAGATCCCAATAGAGAGAACATTATAACTATAGGGTTGAATGAATAAACAAGATAAGATGAGGATTAGAATGTTTTGGTAGATTAGAAGGAGAAAAAAGGGCCATTATCACAAAAATTTCATATAGTGGATAAATGATACACAATCTATCCCTTGAAATGGTCACACACATAGGCTAGGCCTATAACGATGTACAATCTTAATTGTAAGAGGAGAATAGTAGAGAATAAACCCACTCTGAGGAGACTTTAGGATGAGAGTAATGATTTAAGGTTTATTAAATCATGAAATATATAATTAATGTTGGTAAATGGATAAATAGTTTTCATAAGGGTAGGGTATACTCTTTTTCACATAGTCATGATCTAAGATTACCACCTATAGTAGGACATGAGCAAGAAATTTTAATCAAAAACCATGTAGAGAGGTGAGACATAAAGATGAAGGATGGTTTATCACATATAATTATATGAATATCTTATTATTTCCCATTATTATTTTTTGTTCCTTAGGACTAGAAGATCTTAATAGCCTACACAAGCCTACTAAGCCTAAATAGGCCTAAATAGGCATGTACACATAAGTTGGAGATTTATACATGCATAGGGATTGTTTTGAAGATAGATACACCTTAAAAGGTGAGTAATAATGGTGTATTAAGGGTTTTAATTCATAATAATCTTATATTGGTAAAATAACATAATGACTTATTAATCCCAGTAGGCCTAAACATGTATCTATAGGCCCACACTACACATTTGAAATCTTATACATGATTATGATGTGATATAAGGTTTTAAAAATATAATAAGGATTGAAATAGACATAATGGGTTCCAATTATGATATGATCTTAGTTGAAGTAATAAAATCAATCAATCCTTTTAGGGCTACACAAGCCTAACTTTGTATAAACCCTAGGCAAGAGATGAGAATGTTGAGAGGAAAAAGCTAATGGAGGACTTTAAAATAAGTAAATTTTAAACCTTGAAACATGATTTATAAGTATAAAACTTCATAAGAACTATATTATAAATATAAAATACTATTCAAGTCCCAATGTTATTGTCAAGTGTTTTAGGGATGATAGTGAATAATGAGTTAAGATAGACTTGGAATAATAAGGGGATTGATACAGAGTTTGGGAAAGTGAGAGAAATTTAATAAGGATTAAAACATAGGAATATAGATAATATGGTAGAATTAGATAAATAGATTCACTAATAGGAGGTTTAAATCCTAAAACTCAATCTAGTCTTATTAGGCCCAAAGTCATGTTTAGGCCTCAATCTCCACCACCATATTGAGGCATACCCAAACCTTCCCAATAAGAATAAACATAATGAATAGATGTAAAAACATAGTAAAAACCCTAAAATAAGTTTTATTAAGTGTGGGAATGCAAAAAAAAAGACAAAATTTGCCTTAAAACACCTTTCAAGTTCTATATTCCAAATAATCAACTTGAGCTATGTATTGAAATGTTCATATCTTCCAACAAAGTGGGACTAATATAAAATTATCTTATAAGGATTTTGGGACCTATATTTAATAAACATACATGGGGGAGATACTTGGATTAAAGGTCCCACCTCTATGAATCATTGTTAAGATTGTAGAGATGTCTAGAAGGCTTACACTAAGCTTAAAGGTAACCATCTTCTACTCATATCTCCGCACATAAGATAAATGTTACCTAGAGAATTTTATGATATTTGAGGGGATTTATTGGCTAGAGGTTCATGTTTGGATGTTTTGGTTTTGAGGTCTTTACTCTATGAACCATCGTTAAGATGGTGGACCTCGAAAACCCTATTTAAACCCTAAGATAAACCTAATGAAGAAAAAATAGATATATTTGCACTCAAACACCCTAGTTTGACCTGATAAACACTCAAAACACATATTACACTCATATTATACCTTGTACATGTTATTGGTTTGTACAAATAACTGTACAGACTTGTTAAAAATTATGTTTTTATACATAATTGAGTAGAAGGAAAGGTATAGAGTTGATTAAAAGGTTTATAATAATTTGAGGGGTATTTTAGGATTTTTTTACCTTATAATATCATAAATTAATCAAACTCCTCATAAATACTTTTTCAAGCCTCTTTTAAATAGGAAGTCTAGGAAGGCTAGTGGAAGGTGACCTAGTCATCTAGTTTAGTAGGGTTATAGATGAATATTACTTAGAAAGGCATATGTCATGGTATGGGACATTTATTAAGACATGAAAATAAACTATTCACATTTTATTAATGTCTAATATAGGTTTTCATGGCCACCAATCACAAATATTCAAGTAACTAAAACTAATTGGCCTAAAAGACCTACTGGGTCAACAAGGGGAGATGCAATTTAACATAAGTAGAATTTTAGGAGTTTATACATGTCAATTAACACCTTTTATATATTCTCACCAAATATTTCACCCTATATATGATTTTTAAATCCTTATCTAATTTTTGGGAAACATTGGATTACCTCTAGCATATGGGTTGCCTATAACAGAGGTACACATCTAGGTTTAAGGGATAGCTCAAATTTATCTTTGATTAATTAAAACCGATAGTAATTTATTTCTTAAATTAAAATTAATATAAATGATATGAAAATAAACTAATCTAATGAGGTGATACACCAAAAATATCTCTACTAGACTACCATACAATTACACTAAGAAACATGACTCATAACAATAGTTTAAAAACCCTAAATTGCTCTAACATTAGTATTTCAAACATGGAGCTGATATGAATTAAACTACTCAAGTTGAGTGAATGATAGGTTATATTTTATACACTAAGGCTACTCATTACATTTAAATTTAGATAAATGTAATTGACTACCCTTCATGTGACGTATTAGAGTGGAAATTACCTACATCAAACATGGAAGAGTTGAGAGAAATCAAGGATTGATACCAATTTATTTACATTTCACTATAAAACACTTCACACACTTAGAAAATATATCGTTTGAATTCAAAACTATATTTTAGATCTTTATTTCAAAGTAAAAATATATTAACAAACTAGCAGGGCTTCACCATACCAGGTGTGGATTCTTTTACCAAGCTAAAAAGGCTTGTATTTATCAAACATGTGAGAAGAGAGCAATGAAGTGAAGATCAAAGGTCACAAAAACAAGTTTCAAGTGATGAGTATCAATTATATTTCATAATAATGAAGTGGAGAAGATCCCATGAAAGGTATTCTTGTACAAGTGTCCATATGAAGCATGAAAAACTTCTCAAACTTGTGTAGGGTCCTCAAATGGCCTTCTTGAAAAATAACTTCATGATGAGGCATCTCTTGACTGATAAAAATTTAAATAGGGACAATTGACACATAAATATTGTATTAGGGAGATTGGAAACATTATATGATAGTCATTAGATACATCCTTAACAACTAGCCTTTTTTATGACACTTGTACTCATAGTCATATAAAATGCAAAAATTGGTAACTTGAGCACGGATAATTACATCCCAACCCATAGGACCCTCTTTCTTGCTCTCATGACCCTCATAAGATTTCTTTCACTAATTCCTAATCACCCATATCCTTTTAGACTTGACCCTAGCTGATCAAAGACCCTCTTTTCATGGCCAATCCATCCCCCTATGTTGCATTTTCCTAGGATAATAGTTACTAACTAGGATAAGAGCATCAATGCTATTGTTTTCCACTTTCAATGTTGTTGTTCAAGATCATTTCTAACCCCAAGGGTTAATTTATTTCGGTTTCCCATCCTTCTCCTTATTGATGTAATGCAAGAAAATTCAATCCATGACCGATAAATCCCTATAAAATCCCATTCAAAGATCATTTGGAAAGGGTTGGAAAATATATCAAGGAAGAAAGAATACAAGGGAAACCACTTAGGCAATCTTGCCTATTCACTACATATAGTCATCTAGTACAATCCTAAGCACCTCTAAATCTTTGCACCAGTCCCTAGTCATCTCAATCATACCCAATTTAGAATTTCCTTACATTTTGATATCATAATTTCATTAAGCACATTCAAAGGGATAAATACATATGGATTGATCCCTCTTTAGAGTATTGGTATGTAGGTGCATGCCCAAACATGGGGTGTGAAACATGACTAATGAATCTTAAACACACTAACCACCCCCCTCTTACTAAAATATTGGTCAAATCGTAATGAAAGATAGGGTTTTAAGAAAGAATCTACTCTATAGTGAGCTCTATTGACTTCCAACTTCTAAAATTTGGTAAACGTGCTCACACAAACCTATCAAACAAAACCCAAAAATCTTAGACTTTTAGGATAATAGCATTGGATAAGGACTCCAATGCTAGTGTCACCCATTTCTACTTTTGGTGCTCCTATATAATTAAAATAAATCTAGAATATTGTTTGTGAGAGTGTCCCAGGCTTGCACAGTGAATATTAGACCATGTCTCAATTGGATCAACACAGTTTAAGCTAAGTCTTATTTTCTCCCTTTTATTACTATTTTAGAAAATCTCTAATTATAAATAAATTTCAAAAATTAGTAGCTTATTTATTACATATTATTTACTTATTTATCAATCCAAACCCTTTAACTAAACTAGGAATAATACACTAATATTCCCAAAAAAATTAAATCATTTGGTGAACCCAACTTACTTTGAATTGTACATAAAAACCCTAGAAACCCTAGAGTAAATTATTAGCTGATTTTCCCCATAAATTTATAAATTTTTTATTAAATATTTATAGTATAAATCATCCAAAATTTTAAAATTTAGTATTAAATTTTTAAATATATTTTTTAAACCCTAGTTGCATCAACTAGCTCCCAATAATTTTCTAGTAATTTTCCAATCATTTTCTAAATTTTTAGTTCTATATTAAAATAAAAAAAATCACTTCAAATTTAAAAAATTCATATTAATTTCAAAAATATTATTTCTCTCAAAACCCTAGTTGCATCTACTAGGTCCCATTAAATGAAATACTTTCCCATAAAATTTTCAATTTTTTACTTGCATACTTAACTCAAAAATTCAATTTCAAATTCAAGAATTCATATTATTTTGCAAAGATATTATTGTCAAATCCCTAGTTGCATATACTAACACCTATTTCCTTATTGAGGTATCACCTTACATCCATAATCAAATTGTAAAAATGATTCTCATTTATGTACAAATTTTTCTTACATTTCTTGCCAATAACAAGGAAACCATAATGGGCCCTATCATGTACATGAATGATGAGATCTATCATATGTTAGTACAAAGTTTCATTATTTTCATTTCATGCTTATTTTTTATTATACAAGATGATGTTAAGAAATTTATTCTTAAGAATGTTAATACATCTCTTTCATAACCTCCCTTGGAGCCTCTACCCCATGTCGAGTCATGTTGCAAGGTCCATTTCACTCTCCCCTAGGTTACTACCCATCACCAGAGAGCCTAGTTGACATCCTTTATCCCTCCACCACCTTGACTCATCGATTATATTTTCTCTTCTCTTGTAGAAACTACTAATCCTATACATATAGTAGATAATGTAGTTAGAGATATTACTCGATGTGTCATCATGCCTCCTCCACCTAGCTAGAGACTCGTTACCCTTCTATTCCTTCTCATCCTAAGCCCAACCCACCTATATAAGTATGTTTACATAATTCATGTGATATTTTTGATCAATTTATAAATACTCCAAATAATATTTTCATGTTATAACTAATTCAAAAAGCTAATGTCTTCAAGGACATTCTTTATTAGGCACTCACTCAGACTTTTATGCCCATTGATTTAGAACCTTCTTATTTTGCATCAGTGGTCAACACTTTATAAACTATAGAAGATGCAATTTATTTTGACAATGAGTACATTCCTTCTCAGTAGTTATTGATCAAAATTTACCATGATTCATACAAGTTTAAGTCCAAACTAGCATAGACAAGAGAGTTATTGTTGATAGTGGTTCTAGACTTAATATATGTCATATCACATTCTTCTAGGCCATGGGCATTGATATGTCATCAATAAAAAAACCATATAAAAACATTTAAGGATTTGATGATATACCATGATAGACATTGGGCACCATTACTTTACATATCATGGTAGGACCCAAAGCCTTCTCTACACAATTCTAGGTCATGCCAGGTCCTCTCCACTATAATCTTTTACTTATATGACCCTACATAGATATTATGGGGACCATTACTTATACTCTCCATCAATGTATTAATATTTTATTTCAAATATATCTATACACATGTCCAACAAACAACCATCCATTTAGATATTATCAAACTATAGAGTCATCTTTGACTATTTCACTAGATGGGACACCTTATCTCATAGTAAAACCACCACCTCATTGCATTTATTTTGATTAGATACATACATATGAGGATGGAGAGAATATCACTTCTTATACTTCTCCACTTATATTTTTACCTTCAGATCTTGATATTCTACCAGTCATAGTAGCTTCAAATATTCCATCTACCCCATTAGTCATAATTATGACACTTATTACACATACAAAATCACATACAATAGTACCAATAGTTATAGATGATTTCATAGTTACTCCATTAGTTATAGATACTTTTCTAGTAGTACCATCTTCTACTAATATAGATGATGAGACTCCTATATCATAGTTACCCCTTGTGGTAAATTCTGAGTTACCATATGTACATGATGTTGATACAAATTCCCAAACTTCTGTAGATGATAATACAACACCCACACTCAAGATGACTATTTGTATGGATTGATCTTCACACCAGTTGGCCCAAGAGAGTAATAAAATGACACTATAGCTCTCATTACACATCCTACATCACTTTCATCATCTCTCACTACACTCTTAGGATATACTCCACACTCATGGCCATAAATAGATCACTTGGCACATATAGTTCACATGGTTAACTTTATGGATATAGAGTGAATTATTTAGATTTAGGTAGGAAGCACATAACATCAACCATAGTTTATGTTATAGATATTAATTAATCATAAGATGGTCACCCATTTTGTACTTTTCATAATATTATAGGCCATAATACAAAATCATTTACAAATTTATAATATAGATTGGATAAACTATAAGATCAGGGTATTATTTAGATTATAGCACCACTAAGAACACCAAATCCACTACTTCCATTGAAGTCATCTACTAGTAGGTCTAAACATCTTAAATTAAAGTCAACATCTATACTACCATAGCAACCTTTAGTTTACCTTTGACACAATGACACCATGAACATAGCATCTACAACATATAATGACACTTATCATGATGATTTCAAGACATTTGATGATGGCCGTGACCCCTTCCTCCATTTCCATCCATATTATGCTCAATCTTTAGACCCCTTTCCCCCCTCTAGCCTAGTCTTTTATATAATTATATACATATTTATTTGTTTACATAATTATACATTATTTTCCTTCCAACATTTATTATACATAGTCTTTTTATGCTTGATTTTACATAGCTCAAATATATCAAAATTACCAAAAAAACATTAACATAACTCAAAATACAAAAAAAAAAATCATATATGTCAAAAACAACAAAAACATTTCAATTCTATGCATAATCCATGATTTACATTGCTAGTACTATGCTAGGACTTACATTCATTGTTCCATGCTATTGTTTGTCAGTTTATCTACATTAGTATGATTTACTTGATATTCTTTGAGTGTTTGTAGTAAAATCTAGTTACTTGATTGCTTCACTCTACCTAATGAGGGGGCATTCCTACTTCTACATTCAAGACACACATCTATATACATACCCACTGGGGGCATCTTCTACATCACTACACCATCTAGGTTATGTAATTCCTACACTCCACACTCTAAGTTATCATGTTGATGTACATTATCAAATAGCTTACACACATTACTTTATCAACATATCATTAGTATCTAAAACTTGTGTATTTTTTAGCATATACCTAGTCTTGTACTATATATGTCTTGAATAATTTCCCTCTTGATTTGATTAGTTAGATGCAATTGTACCTTTCCAATTTTCACATGTCTTATCTTCTTGCTTAACATAACTTGATGTGATTGCATTTCTAGTTCCTACTTATCCCCTATATGTGCCTTAGGACATTTTCTAATATATTTTGATTATATTCATGTGTGTACCTTAGTACATTTTCTAATGTCCTTTGATTGTACTCTTCAATGTGTTTATTGACCTTGTGCTAACTTTGTTTGATCCACTTATATGTGTATATGGCATTTGAACATGCTTTGTATGCTTACTTTATTGTTTAAGTGACATGTGCCTATGTTCCTTGTTTGCATGGCCCCTTGGCCACCCTTATATGCTTCTTGCTTCTTGATTTGTTTTTTTTTTTTCTTGATTGATTTTTTTATTATTGCAATGCCATGATCCATATCATGCATTTTCCTACTCTCTTGGATGCCATGATGGATATCATTCTCCATACTTTAAACTAAAAACTAAAAATTAACCACTAACTAGACTTTAAAATTCTAGTTCAGTACATTTCACATGATATTATATTGTTATATCTATGTAGGCATACCCCTATTGATCTAAAAATTTGTCAATTCAAACCATGTTATATCCTGAGATATCTGGTTGATTATCATTGTTATATCATGTATATTTTCTATCTTAACACACTTTTAGGGCTTATTAGTTTGAGGTTATTCATTGAAGGGAACCTATTCCTACACTCAAAAGAGGGGGAAACAAATATTGGTTTTGATATAGAGATCAGAGCTTTTATTGATCAAAAAATCAAATTGTAGAATAACCAAAATAACCAGACATCAAACCAGTCAAAATAAGCCAAGTAGATAGTTAAGAATATATAATATTCATCAAATTTATCCCAATAAAATAGAATTAATAATGTAATATAGTACCAATGTTACTAATATCCATTTCTAATGCTCCTGTCCAAATAGTATAAAAACTAGATTTTATAGAAATAAATAGAAAGGTAAGTTTAATTATATTTTTGTCAACTATAATTTAGAGTAGAATCAATAGTTTTAGTATAGTTTTATTAGAGAATCCAAATATAGGGGGCATCATGCATGACATGATGGATCTCACTTCCATTTTTAGATAGAGTAGTTAGTATAACTTCTAGATTACAATCCATGTTTCAAATACTAGTGATTGGGGGCAATGTGCATAATACATTTATTTTCTTTCTTTTTTATTTTAGAATTTTGTAGACATTCACATTAGTTGTATGACTTACCACATTTGTAGGTGGTTGGCATCATTTTTGGTTTGGATTTCACACAAGCCTAACTTTTGAGTTCCCTAGTTCCTGAATCGCTTCCATATAAGCTAGATTCTTAGTTTTGGAGTGGATTTCATATAAGCCTAATCTTTGTCTTTTGGAATGGCCAAGAGTAGCCTAGTTTCTAGCATACATTTGGCTATCCATGATAATTTTGTAAAATCATAGTAGATTCATAGGATTCAAAATCAATCTCATGTGACACACATTCCATACTGGTATCAGTTTACAACTTCACTTCATGGGGTAATAATAGAGCCAAAGGTCTATCTAGACTTTGTATTCTTGAGCCACCTACTCAGAGGGATTAGACATAGTCTAAACATCGATTAGCACATGAATGATCACAAATATTCACTTAGTGGATGATGATGGAGACAAAGGGACAACCTTTGCATTCTTGAGCCATTTTTTAGGGAATTAAGAACTCAACTCTATTCATGATATAACGTTTGGTACAACACCATACAACACATCCAACATTACTTAGCCTTACTCAACATCACAGTAGGTTTTGTATTTGTTTATGTACTCAATAAGGTATATTAATTCCTTTATCTTCCTCTCTCTTACCCAACTTTGTATGTTCTTATTTTAGATATAGCATATCTAGTAAGAACTAGTCTACTCTATGTTTTCTCATGTAGATTTACACTTCACAACATGCTATCTCTATGCACACCCAAAATCACATAAGCTTCATGAGTTTCACCCTTAAAAGTAAGTTTAGGTATGCTTTCTATTTTTTCATTATCCTAGTATTTTACTTTGTTTCATCAGTAGAATAAAGGGAGGAAATGTAGTCATATAAAATGCAAAAACTGGTAACTTGAGAATGGCTAATGACACCTAATACATAGGTCCCTCTTACTTATTCTCATGACCCTCATAGGATTGTTTTCACTAATTCACAATAATTTATAGCCTTATAAACTTGACCTTGGATAATTTAGGACCCTCTTTTCATGTCCAATTCATCCCCCTAGGTCCTATCTACCCAGGACAATAGTGCCCAATTAGGAAAAAAACATATGTGCCACTATTATCTACTTTTGGCACTATTATCCAAGCTCATTTCTAACCCCAAGGGTCAATTTATTCTATTTCCCCATCCTTATCCTTTTCATCATAATGTAAGAAAATTCAATCTATGATCAATATATCCCTATAAAATCCCATTAAAAGATAATTTTGAAAGGGTTGGAAGAATACAAGTGAAATCACTTAGGCAATCTTCCCTATTCTCTACATATATCCATCTAGTATAGTCCTAAACACCTCTAAATATTTACACCAATCCCTAGTCATGTCAAGCACACCTATTTTAGTATTTCCTTATATTCTCATATCACAATTTCACCAAGCACTTTCAAAGGGAGAACTACATATGGCTTGATCCCTCTTTGGAGTATTGGTATATAGACAACATGCCCATAAATGGGGTGTGAAGCACATATAGTGCATATTACACATACTAACACCTATTTTACTCAAAAATTTATCAAAAAATAATGAAATATATGGTTTGAATAAATAATCTACTCTACAACAAGCTCTGTTAACTTCCAACCTCTAAAATTTGGTACATAGGCTTACACAGACATACATACCAAAACTGAGAAATTTCACACTCTAAGAATAATAGTGTCAAATAAGGACTATAATGCATGTGCCACTCCTATCCAATTTCAATGCTCCTATCCAATCAAAAAATGAAATCCAAAATCCTTTTTATGATAGTGTCTTAGGCTTTCATAGTGAATATAAAACCCTATCTTAGTTAGATCAACATAGTTTAAGTCTTATTTTCTGTCTTTTATTACTATTTTTAGAAAAGTTCTAATTACAAATTAATTTCAAAAATTAGAATCTTATTTACTACTTATTTTTTATTAATTTATCAATCCAAACCTTTTAACTAAATCAAGAATAATACAATAAATTTCCCAAAATTATTAAATTAGTACTCACCATCTATAATCATTCATTGGTCTTTTAGGCCTCATTCTTGACATTTTTAATCCATGTGGCCTTTATTTTCTGAATAAAAACCATGGGATAAGTACTATTACATGTTTTTAAATGCCCTTTTCCTTATAACCCATCAAATAGACCTTAAAAATATCTCAAATTGGAAGTCTCATCTTCTCATTAGGCAGTCACTCTTCATTTTCACTATCTATCCAAGACTACCTATGATGAATGTTGTATCAGAGATGTTTCTATGATTTTATATGGATAGATATTAATATATGAATTTAAAATAATTCCCTCTTGACCTAATACAATTGATCTCATCTACCAATTCCATTTTGCACCTATAAAACAATAAAAAATGTTATAAAAACCATGTTTTCACCTTGTTCATATAAGTAGGGTAGAGACCATTTGGGTGGAAGTGAGCATGGGTGAGTTATAAAAATTGAAAAATCAGTTTAGTGACAAAATAACCCCCTATAAATTCATATTTTCTCTATTTTATCCATTAGGTCTTAGATAAGGATTTAAGGAGGGTTTTGAGTTTTCTATACTGTTAAGGATTGTTCATAAAATCCTAACATCTAACCTCAAAAAAAATTCCAATGAAACTAAGTTTAGGACCTCCTTTGACTCTCCCCAAGTGATTTAGTCAGATTTTAATCCATTTATATAGATATCAATGTTTTAAAATGGGCTATCAAGCTTTTGAGTGCATTATGGGTACCCCTGAGGTGATTTTAGGCCAAAAGTGACCCCTCTATGTAGTTTACTATAAAAATAGGGGTAAAAATAGTATAATATATCACATTAAGGAATTAATATGGGTTATAATGGTATTTTGGTCATAAAAAGGGAATCTATACCCTGGTAGGGCTTAGGTCTAGTTATAGGCCTAATAGGCATGATCATGTTGCATCACCCAATACACCTATAAGTGGTTTCTAGAATATGTAGGTGAATTTTCATGTTTGTTTATGTATAAATAAATTATATACATCATAATTAAACACAAATAATACTCTTTAATCACCTTTCCATATTCCACACATCAAATGTATAGGGTGGTTTTAACTGGGAGTGCCCTCTATTTGAGAAAAAATAGAGGGCATCTCCCCTACTGTCCTACCAATTTAAACCTATAAGATGACAGGTTGAGTCAAAAGGAACCTCTACACCAAATTTAAATGTTTGATCATCTTTTAAAAGTCCCCAACACTAAAAAACTTAAAATTTTTCTCTAAAGCCTAGAACTATTTGCAAGGTTTGTATGTAGAGTTGAGCTTGTTCCATCTCCATCTAAGTTAAACTATTTGGATCTAGAGTTAACATGGAAACATTTTGTCACATTTATGATATTTCAATCCATATGTTTATCCTATGCTACATATTTGATAGCCTTTCACACCATCTCTCTCCACTTTCCTTGACTAGTCTATAAATTGAGTTAACTATGTCACATGTACGTGATAGTCAAGCTGAGTTTAAAAGGCCTCTTTGGATGTTCATTAGGTCCTAAGTGATTCATTAATTCTTATTGATCCTTATGAGATCATTATATCACTTTAACTTGATCAAACACCTATGCCTATAATTTTTATTCCTTATTTCTCATCATAAACATTATGGTCTATAGTCATACTATTGATGCTCCATTTGAGAAGCCATGAGGTTCTTGTAGGTGTTCATGAGGCTTGAGTATTGATATTTTCTCTCTTGGTTCCATCTTGAAGTCTCTAAGACTCTTTTATAGTTTTTTGGAATTATGTTATGCCTAGAGACCATATATCCATTCCACTATAGGTTACTATTATTTTGTAGGATCATTTTAGTTTCAAATACTATAGATCTCACTAAATGTCTTTAGTGAGAATTTGCTTAAATTGGAAACCTACTTACATCACCTTCTCTTGACCAAACAACAAATTTTCTATGTCAATACATTACCCTTATACTGGGGTTACAAGATATAAGACGTTTAAACTACCACATGCCTCTAATTTCTCATCATAAAATGACATTTAATATGGACAAAATCCTAATTAAGAGAAATTAAGGTAAAGTGTCTCAAATGTAACTTCTCAAACCTATGATCATACAATCAAGTATGTCTACCATCTTATAATTCAACAATTATCACAATGACCTTATCCATGTTTTTAAACCTCAAATAAGGTCTCAAATAATTTCCAACACTTTCATTCAATACTCCTCATACCTTTATTATAGCCACCTATAGGTGTCACTATTTAATGATATCTTTAGGTGATGATCAAATATATGAATGTACTAAGAATTGGTGCTCACAACCAATCACTAAAACTATTTTAATATCTCAATATAATTTTTCACACTTTGAGAGTGTCCTCATCACCTTGAATTCTTGTTATCTCATTACCATGATTGTTCAAATATCCTTTACACTTAACTATAGGTGATAGACATAGGGTTTCTTGATTGTGTGTAATGTGTTAGGATTTTCAATCCATCAACCATGGCTAATTGAGGTTAAGATTTGAAAGGACAACACTATGCCATGAGAGGTCGTAAATAACATGTTGCCTTGATCTAAAATCAATATAAGAGAACAATCTTTGCAATTTTGAAACATAATCTATAGACTTGCAATTAAGTCCCTCATTAGCTAAAGAGATAGTATTCCTCATTCCTTAACCTCCAAATTTATAAAATATACTAGAAACCTTGTGATAATAGTTTTAGTATTCTTTAGGATCATATATAATTGGTTTTCCAAGACCAATCCAAATAAAGAAGAAACTTGAAGGCTATGGGGATGTGTAGGAAAAAAAGAGGAGAAAACCTTCTTAGCAATGGTTAATAGAGAATAGTCAATAATACCTCTAACTATTACCATGAATTATAAGTAAAAAAATATTAATACCAACAAATAAGTGCACTTTCTTTGACTTAATTTGTACTAGCCATAACAAACTAAAATTGGTTGACCATTTTACTTGTCTAAGAGAGTGATATGAAAGATACATCAACATTTTCCCTTTTTAAACTTGTAAAAGATAATTCACCATGGAAATTAACTAAAGGAATCCAAATACACCCTCATGAAGTCACCACACATTCCAAATGTGTTTTAAGGTCATACAATTTCTTGAAACTATGTAAAATTACCTGATCTTCTTACTTTCAATGTTGTACCTATAGTTTTTAGTCCAAGACTACCATCTTTGACATGAATCAAACATATCAAAAACTAAAAATTCTCTTAAAACATTTTTATTATATAGGAAACACATACAAGTTCAACTAATGACCCCAATAATGGCCTAGAATGACATAATACTAACTTTAGAAAAATGTAACAAGGATAAAACCTAATGTTGACCTCATTAAGACCATGGAACACATTTTACAACCTAGGAGACCCTATGACAAGTTTAAAAGACATATTGGGTTTAAATAATTTTACTTTTGGTAAAATTAGTCAATAGTATCCATCACCATGAAGGCATTTGACACACCTCATGATCATTATGAAACGTGGGAGTAGTATTGCTTAGATTAATCAACATGTAAAAGAAGATGGGAATCTAGATGCTTCATGCGGATCTTAATTGAGACACATTAATTTTTTAAACTATAAAAGGAGATATAACTTAATATGTTTAGGCAAGGCCATGTCATGAAGATGTCAAAAAAGTCTGACATATCCTCCACCACTCCACCACAACACCTAAAACACCCATTGAAAATAACTAATCAAGATACCAATGCATGGAGGGAGTATGAGGGACTATTATAACTATTTTAACTGATAATTTAGTGGGATATATTCATTTATTACCTATACCTCTCAATTTTATACCATTATCTATCTCTTTCCTTTCTCATTCTTCTATTTATTTAGTCCTTAAGGCCATGTTATTCATCCCTCACTTGTGTATTAGGAAACTCTACCTAGATTTGTACCTTATGGAACTCTTAGATAAATAAAGGATTTTTTTAGCTTATTCAATACTAATCTAGTGTGATTATTATTGTTTCTATTTCCATGTGTCATATTTCCTCCCTTTTATAGGTCCTTACCTAACCTAAATGCTAATAGGGTGCCATCTGTAGGTCATGTATTGTGTAAGAGTGTTAAGTGATTTAATTTGTAGTGGAACCTGATTGGTAAGTGCCTTAGATTAGACATTCATATCATGGACCTCATGTCATAGCCACCTAAGATATCCTCCATGTGAAATATTGTTGTATAGGAACTCTTAGAGATGGTATTTTAGTTATTTTTCTAGTCCACTAGTGTTGTTCAAATTGAGTGGGTAATGATATTAGTGAATCAACCCCAATATTATAGATTTTTTTTCCATGTTTTCATTATATCCCCTTTTACCCCAATTAGTAGGTTTTAGTGTTTTGAGCCATAATAGATACACCAGGGGAGCAATCCCCATAATCTAGTGGTCTAGACTAGCCATAGGTCACCCACAGCCTTGGGTTATTCCCATGTTACCCCAACCTTGGTGGTATCCCTAGAAAATGTCCTCTTAGGGTACAAGTTTGAGATATAATGGTTTTAGTATACCCAATGAGATGATATTTAAGCACTAGAGCACCCACTAACAACACTTGGTCATCTTAAAGAGCTTTAAGCACCTCAATAGTAGATTGGTAGTTAGATTTCATGTTGATAGATGTCAAATGGTCTTTACTTAGTGATAAAAGTATTTGATATTTTTAGTTTTTTTTCATGTGTCTCATGATGTGTTATAGTGGTATATGGGGAAAACTTATATCATAAATATCCTTATCAATATCCCTATCACCCATTCCAGCCTTATGATGCTTATCACCAAAAACCTCTTGAACCTTACCCCCTTATGAGTCCTATTCACCTCCTTGGCAGCCCACTTATCCTCCTAAACAATTATGACAACATCATGATGTTCCTAGTCAGCCTAAGCAAAGTGATGATTATTTTAGCATAAAAATTAATAATCTAAGGGAGGAAATAGATAGATTAAAAGGATTTATTAATCAAGAAAAATAAGTTGACCATCAAGCCTCTATCCATTACTAAAATATCCTTGCAAGCGAATATCAACCAGCCAAGGTAACCACCCTATCTCATTTCCTTAATTTTATGATCATTGGATATTCCTTGGTCCATAATTTCTTGTTTGATGATAGAGCAAATAGTTCATTTATTCCAAAGTTGGTAGTTGATAACTTAAATATGGTATATGAACCTACTTCCAACTTTGAATTGAACTATAAAGGATCAACTAAAAGGAAAATTTTCCTCATCAAATACCTATGATTTACCATTCATGATTATCCTAAGCTCTCAATTACACAAGACATTATTATTTTAGACTTACCACCTTCTTTTTCTCTTTATTTGTCTAATGAGTTTAAGACAAAGATTGTGGGTACTTATCTTTTGATTTATCTTATATGGTTTGCAAGACTAGATATGGTGTAGGAGTCAAAATTAGATCTAGACCACTCTCTAAGTTTCATACTGATCCTTACACACCAACAATATCTATTGCAAATTGCCTTCATCTTCTACCCTTGGTCAACCTCTTTGTGTTCTAGATCTCCTTCAAGATCCACCCATGACTTCTCAAGAGCCTATAATGACTTTAGCTTAGAGTCCTTAATGGAATAGAAGCCTATATTATGTTATGCCTAGTTTGTAAATAGATATTTCTCTTATGCATATTTAGAATCAATAAGAGGAGAAGTGTATGGAGGCTAGTTTAGGAGATGTCTCAAGTTTTATAAGTTTACTATCCTTCCTTCATACTATAGTAATTCATGAGAATTAAGGTATTATTTACAATAATATCCACCATTTTAAAGAAAATGAGGACCCTTGTTCAAAATTTTCAAATTATTTTATAAATTAGGCATTCAACTTGATTAGAGTGCATTATTGAATATCATGTTTTGATTTAGCTTACATTGACATGCTAGCACATAATATTTATTTGATTTTATCTAATGTTGCTAACATTTGTCCTATGTGTTTCCATCTTATAGGATTAATGGATCTTTATTATAATGAACAAATGTTAATTACTTTATCTTTTAATGTTAATTTGACCCTTAGTTGGTTAACTAATATGGTCCCATTCAAGTCATTATGTTGACATTTGTTCCTAAATTGATTAATTGAATCCAAGTTTAAATAATGTTCAAGACCTTAGTCTAAATTAGTTTAGCCTAATTTCTTATTAAAATGGATTCATATTTTTGACAAATCACTTTATTCCATCTTAGTCTTAGTTTAAATCTATCCTAAGTTTTTATCAATTTTATTAATTCATTAAAACTTTTATCTAAGGTTTATGCTAAGTCATTGTACATACCTAATACTTATTCTTTGATTTTACTATTCATAGGTATGAATTGAATGTAGGACCACCAAATGTAAAAAATTATCTTAATTAGATCAACGATAAATGACATGCAAGTTATTTCCCAAAGCAAATAAGTCAAAGTTTCCCAAATCAAATATTGATGGTGCATATTCTTAGGTACAAATTTTTGTTGATGATCCATTTTGAAGACTGGGATCAAAAATCTATGACAAGCATCCAATCATGCAGATGGAGATGTAATGGTGAGCATGAAGTCAATATGTCAAAGGATCCTAAGATTTAATGTGATGGTGACATGTGTCACAATCATGGTGAATTGGTAAAATATAAATGGCCCATATTTGATCATATGTTTAGTAGATCAATGACACATGTTTAATCATGCAGGTCAAAGATCAACAATGTGTATTCAATATTGGAAATGGAGATCAATGTTGTAAATCAAGTCAGTAAGTTAATGATCTTATATTTCACACAAATTTACCATGTGGAATAATAACATTAACTAAATGGTGATTTATATTAGGGTACACATAAGGTATGTGGGGCTACCAAGTGTCAGAGTATTGAAATCTTAGATCAAAGATCAATGGCCAATGTTGAAAGTCAAGGATAAGAGACTCTCAAGGAGATTGACAAAGTGAATTTTACAAAAATTTATAGGGGCCATGATATGAGGACATGTGTTCAAATTGGTAATTTTCATGTTTTAAAATTAAATAGATAATATAACAAGATGATGCCATATAGGCATACATGTTAGATCAAAAAATTTTGTGGACCCAAGCATGCAAAGGTATAAATATGGGATAAAATATGATATAGGTTACATATTTTAAATATGTATACCACCATTAAATCCTATTTAAACCCTCCAAAATCCCTAATAAATATGGAAAATCCTTAAAATTGTTCATGCATTCACTATTTCAAGCCAAAAGAGAGAGAACCTGATAATCAAATTTGTTTAAAGAGTTTAACTAGATGGTAAAAAGTGTTAAAATTATCATTCAGAATTGGATAAGTTATTCAGAATAAAAGAAATGAAATCCTATCGATAAAATTTGAAGAAAATAGTTGAACTATACTTGTCATCAAATTCAGAAGGAAGAGTATTCAAAGATACAGATTTCATGTCTTCTTTACTAAATACAAAAGACAATAACTATTTGAGATTATTCTAGACCATTGTGAACTAAGGAATTTTAACCAAAGAAGAGGAAACACTACTTATGGTAAAGATAATCTATTATGACATTATGGAAATATAATTTACAAGACTCCATTATGCTACTAATAAGTCAGAGGTATTACACTACATCGATGTCCTTAGTCTTATTTTTAAACATACTAAAATAGATAAGGCTATGCTTATCCATAAACCTAGTTTGAGAAAAATAGCATAAAATTACATAGGCCTAAAATAGACCTTTTATTCATTAATGTATGGACCTAGAAACATACCATGGTGGATATCCTAGTGAAGTGGCTGGAAGCTAGTAATAAAGTCATTGTTGATCCTAACAAGAAAATCCCTGTGAGCCAATTCAGACTAGGAGTCAAAATCATTATGACCATGTTGAATAAGTTATATATATTTGCACATACTACACATGTGGAACAAATATGGTTTCATGTTTTATATTTCATTATTGAGGAGATAGTAATACCTCCTTTAAGAGAAATAACTAGCATTTCCTTAAGCAGGAAAATTTGTGGTATTAAAACAAAGAAGAGAAATGAGTTATTCACGATGTCATATTTGTTGGATACCATTTGTGCCACCACTAAAATCCCTATCTAAAGAGATTGGTCTACCAATGTCACACAAAGTGTGTCTCAATATTACTTAAAATTGCATATTTACAATTATAGGGACCATATCTAATTCATCTATGACTATGTATATCCTGCTTGGATCCAAGCCATCAATGGTCTCCCCATGATGAGGATAACTCCTTTAATCAATAATTCCATTGAAATAATGGGATATATATGGATATATCTTAATTTTACCATTACTAAAATAGAGGGAACCCAAAGTGGCTCCCTTGAACTACCAATACACATGCTAAATAAGTTGGCAAAATAGGAAGTGGCATATAAATTATTTAATGCAATAGATGGGATCTGCATGACCAAGAGGGAAGGAATTATCCATTGTTTTCTCATGAATATTAGTATAACCACTTTCATATAATGGGACCAAATTGAAGTAACTTCAAAACATAAGCTTTCTTTCAATTTGTAGATAGATGACCAAATATAGTGGGATCCCAATGCTAGGGTAAAGGAGCACTTGAATAAAAAAGGCATTCTAGCTATACCTTATAAAAATGAGCTTGGAGAATATGTTTTTATGTACACTAAAGAAGACACATATCATGAAGTTTCTAGAAAACTAAAGGAATATAATGTAAATCATGAATCTAGATTACTGAGAGATCAAAAAATGGTAGATAGATCATAGCTTGGTCCTAGATAATACCACCTAGTAGATGTTTCCCCTTATAAACCTCCCACATCTAACATACAAATATATTATAGGATTGAAGAAATAAGACCAAGAGAAATTTATTCAATATGTTCAACCTATGAGTCTTCTAGAATAGTATAACAAGCTTTACTTCACTAAGAATAGATTCACTTGATAGTTTTGGATCCACAGGAATCTCTTGAAGATGCACTGAGAATGATCTACATAACTTATGAAGTAGACACAGATGTAGAAGAGGAAAATGTCAAGTAATCCAAACAAAAAATGGAAAAGAGATGTCATTAGAATTAATGATCATTGATCCTTCCAAGAGGAAGGCTGAGACTATAATTGTCCAAAAGCCAAAGAAAATAAAATTTGAAATCACACCACCTTTGAAGAACATCAACCTATTTAGTGAAGAGAACCCAATAAATGGAATAGCTATAATTGAATGATTCATATATGAACCAAGGATGGAGAAGGTTCATACTACCTATCATCCATGGGATATAGTGAAGACTACAAATATCCCTCAACAATATGAGCTAAAGCCTTGTATAGTATCATTACAAAATGAGGAAGAAATGAGACTTGATACTCCAACTCAAGCAGTAGCCTAGTTATGATCAGGCATTCCAATTGAGCATATATCCCAGTCTTTAGTAGGAGTCAGGTATGATCCAACTACTATAGACCTAGAAAAAGTAATTGAAACAATGCTCATGGAATGAGGTCAAGAGGTTATACACCAAAGGGTTGAGATTTTAGTTCACCTAACTTAGAAGAGAGAATAGAGTCTAGGGGAGGACTCCATATTTGAATAATATGTTATTGAGCTATCCCAATCTCAATTAGAAAGGATATAGGATTCAATCAAAGGATTAAAATAAGAGAGGAAAATTTTAGAATATCAATCTATTTTGCTAGTGCATGTAGATATTGTTAATAATTTTGAAGAACTGTCTATGAGACATTAATTTCTTTGAAGTAAATAATTATAAATTAGACATGGTGAGTAAATAACTTACCATGGCTCTAAACCAAGTCAATCAGTGGTAAAGATTGAAAAATAAAACAAAGGCATTGATCAAGATACTAATGGAAACCTAGATCCTTAAATTTGAAATGGTCAACCCATCATATTTAAATATGGATATGATAATTCTGATGGAGAAAATTAGGGACATAAATAAGCAGTCAAAAAGCATTAAATCTCTTTCAGGGTAATTCAAATAATTATAGGGTAGAATGATACATATACTAGGATGTTTGATTAAAGATCTAACCATCCTCAATCAAACAAGCCTAATATCTAATGAATAATTTCAGTAGAGAGCTACTAAATTCATCTAGTAGGTCAAGAATAGAAATAAGGGCACTAGAGAGGCTCACAATAAGAATATCATGAAATTGATCTTGACATCAAATGAAAAGATTGGTGATGCTAGGAGAATCAAAGAATCCATGGACATGATAAATGAAATATTCAAATATTTAGTAAGGCAAATAGAGTAGCTATTCATAGAGATAATCATCAATCTCAAGCTGATTGATGAACATATGAAAAATCCATGAAGATTTTGTCATAAAATTAAAATGTTATAGCTACAAGGGAATATCAAAATCAATGGGGTTGACTTAGAATACTATTTTATATCAAAACATGCAAATTATTTTAAAAGGATCTATTATTTTATAAAATCATATGCAATATGTAACATACATGTATTACAGGTTAGTTATATTTGAAAAGTGTCCTTGGTATTTGAATATTTATAAGAAGACATTTGTCCTTAACACTTTTATAATTCTCATTTGATAATGAATTGCTAACATGCCCCATAGGATGCTCTTACAACCTATAAATGGAGGTATTTTTTAGGGTTCTAAATTATACCCTAGCTAAGCAAGGGGATTGTTTAGGTAAAATACTCAAACATAGACCAACATGGGACTAATTATAGGTTGTGGGTATCCTCAAAGTGGATTAGACCTCTGGAAAAGGCTAGCTTCCTTATGGATCTATCACCTACACTAAATTTAAACTCACACTTGCTTTGAAAAGGGATAAAAATTTGACAAAACTTATAAAAGCATGTAAAAATGTAGTGATGCACCAATGATTTGATCACTCTAACTCACATAAAACACATTATGAAACACTTTTTAGACCAATGAACATAAATCTCACACAAGTATTTTATAATAAGGCATTGATCAGCTATCATATTAGCACAAGAGGGAAAATATCCACTTACAAGTTAGACAATAAATTTTAAATTACACTTATAATGACCTATGAGGATTATTAAGCACTTATTAAAGGTGAGAAAAACTCATACATAAGAAAGGAACATAGATTCACTTAGCTCTAGTGCATGAATTCATAGAACACACTTTAATCTAGCATATAAAATGACTGAATTCTTCCTTTATTGCATCAAAAAGGTATCACAATACAAATTTTGGTAGAGCCTGGTCAAACCAAAAGAGGGATAGATTGATAAATATGAAGGCTTAAAATCTCATACTTATAATAAAGAGAAATAGATATAGAGAGAGATGTGCATTAAAAAAGGCCCAACTACTTATGATGGATTAGCACCAATTCGATGATGTTGTTGAGTCAAGATCTTATCAACAAAGAACCAACTTTATAAAATAATTAAATGTCCATTTCCCTTATCCAATTGATACATCTTTTCTTGGAATCATGTCATTATTTACTTGATCTTCTCATGAGGATCATGTTTTAAAACTAGTTAGAAAATGCCACATCTACATTAGGTGGCCATTTGAATAGAAAAATGAGAACCATGACAAGGTGAGACATAGGTCCAATATATATGAAAACCAATCTTAGACCATTAGTTTTGACCCAGTCACTAGTCTATCTTTGAATTTTGTATTAGACCTAAATGATATATTTTACCTAGATGAAGCTTTGCTAATGATGCTTGGTTTCTAAATTATGGCCCTCATTCAACCTTAGTTCAATTCTGAGCTCAACTCCTTTATATTTTCTTTGTTTAGGTCCTAAATAACCTTTTTGAATTCCATAAAAAATGCCCTAAGATTACCTTTGCTCATTGGCTATCAAAAACCAACTAAGCTTATCTACATCATGTCTAACTATATTTATGCTCATTGGTTCCTCAAATCCTTTTAACTTATTGACTTAACGTCTGATTATTGATCTATCTTTGCATAGATGTAAATGAGCCATTGATCTTCTACCAATTAAATGTTCTTGTACCACATGTCTTTGAATCATTATCTCTTTGGAGTTCGCTAGCTAGTTTAACTCATGCATGTCATCTAATGAAGATGTACAATTTCACATGCACCATTGATCTCACTATTCCTACTTTCCTATTAGTTATTATGCTCCATTGGATCATTGGTACAATTGAGTATGAGCCCTTGATTTTCTTGGGACCCATCCTTTTGTGACTAATTTCACTCCATTTGATTAATACTTGATCATTTCACACTGTTGGATATTTTCCAACTTGTAGATCTTTAATAGATTTAACATAGGGACCTTTTGACTTAGTTGAGTCTGCTTCACTCCATCTGATCAATATGTGTCAATATGAGGGCTCCCATAGACCATTAGAACTTGACCAACTTGAAACCTTATAAGGACCCTTTAAACTCAAATGGCTACTTGACTTCATTAAAATTGGCATTTACATCAACTTCATTTTGTGTCCACATAGATGTATTGACGTCCCACAAACTATCAATTTTGATCATAGATATATTTTTGTTTGAGCTTCATTTTGATGTTATTGTGAATGTCTTATGTTGCAGATCCAACTTTAAAGGTCTATAAATTAAAGTACAAAATTCATGGAGGAACAAAACTTGTTGGAGATGTTTTTGACATTGAAAAGGATGAACCCATTTGACTCAACAACTTGTGAGGCTTTATGAATATACTTATCAAGTATGCAAATAATTTGACTAGTCCATTTTTGAGTGATGTTTTGGATCTTAGACTTGTTATTTTGAGATTTTTATTGATATCTAGAAGCTCGAATGAACTTTTAAAGCATAAGAAAACTTGTCCATGACCTAAACTATAATATTAACTATGCAAACTTATCTATATCCTCCATTTATTTTGTATATCCTTTTATTAAATTAGGAACATTAATCAATCCTTGAAATATTTGTATGTACACAAAAAATGGCCAAAATATGTGGCAACTTGGCTGGGAAGCATGCCTACTATGTTCAATCTTAGAACATATATAGTGATACATGGACCATTACATGACTGTAAGATAGCCTCTTGACTTGTAAAGATAGACAAAACCCAACAATAGGGAAAGTAAACAAAATAAAAGGTAAACCATCCTAGAAATAAAGGTAACTAAAAATTGAATGATTTTACAAAAAAGAAGCATTCATTTAGAAAAAAAGAGAAATGAAACTAACTAATGTGTTAGAAAACACTTAGACAAAAATAAGAAAAACAAACTATGGATAAGGGCTGAGCTTTCCTTAATAGTAGTGTTTTAAAAGTATCCCATTAACTAGGATAGGAAGGTCCTCACCATTCATCCTTTTGAGCTTGAAATCATTGTGGGATTTATAACTAGAAACTATATATGGTCCACTCTAGAGAGGATCAATTTTTTTTAATGTTTTCCTATCTTTGGTTGATCCCCATCCGACTTGAGGACCAAATCTCTTTCTTGGAAATTTTTTTAAGAAGTCTTTTTGTCAAAAGATCTCTTTGTTATTTATTGATGGGCCTCCATAGCCAACATGCCCTAATGCTTTATCTCCTATATCCCCATGAGCTTAGTATATCTTATTTCCATTGGATCAATCTCGAAAAGCTCAATATGATGCATTAATTATAAAGTAAGGAATTCAAGAGAAATAGGCATTCTTGCTTCATTATCATATATTAGTTTGTATGGAGAATTGGCAACTAATATTTTATAGGTGATCCTATCAGCCCACAGAGATGACTTAAATTTAAAATGCAATGATCTTTGATTGTGTTCTATATTCCTCTTAAGTATCTTCAACAAATTCTTGTTGGTAGACTCATCAAGGCCATTACCTTTTGGATAATAGTTTTATGAGGTGATGAGAAAAATACTATGTTAAACTACCCACTAGCTAATCTTAGATCTTATAAAATCCATAACATTATCAAAAATTATAGTTTAAGGGACCCCAAATTTGGTAAATAAACCTTCATATAAGTCTAAACCATTGGTTTCATTAGATTATTTTAATTATACTACCTCTATCCGTTTGGTAAAATAATTTGTGGTAGTTAGGATCCACTTGTGTCTTGAGATTGATGGGGGGTTGATAACACCAATAAATTCCAATCCAAATTGGTTGGAGAGTTAAGGCTACAAGTCTCGCTTTTCAAAAAAACATGGCACGCTATTTAAATTTCTTAATCCATGTATGGAAGTCACCAAATAAATTTGACCAATAATACCCACCTCTCATGATCTTGTGAGCTATAATTGAGACTAAGTAAAAGCCTCCACCATGTTCATCATGGAGTTACTTAAGTAAAGTTTGTGTCTAACCTAGTTCTATGCATCTTAATAGTATACCATTGATATCCTTTTTAAATAATACATTATCAACAAGGAGAAAGGAATTGACTATAATCTAAAATACCTCCTCTTTGAAGGATTGAGATGAGAAGGATAAATACCTTCTTGCAGATATTTTACCATATCTCAGAACCAACTAGAAGTTGAGGCGTGATTACTTGCAAGTTCTTGATTATTTGACACCATAACCTATTCATTAGACTCTTGTAAGTCCTAGGCTACATATTCATAAAGTCCTTTACCTCTAGCCAACTTTGTGACTTTGATCTCAATGTCATACTCCATGACCTTGTTTATCCAACCAACTTGTTTGTCACTTATATCTTTTTTCAAAAGAAAGTCTTTTACACTTGGATGTACAACCATTAAATGTATCTTATTATTGGATAAAAATTACCTAAAATTTTTAAGAGACGTTATAATTAAAAGAACATGCTTCTCAACAAAAGAATTACTTGATTCATATTCTTCTAAACCTTGATTGAAAAAAGCTATTGGTTGCTCTAAAGTTTCTTTATTCTATTGCATGAGAATATCTGATATCATGTCAAGGTTAGCATAGATATATAAGAAGAAATATTTTACAAAATTAGGTTTTAGGAGTACTAGCTATAGTTTTCTTGATTTATTTAAAAAAATTCACTCCTTTAGACAAACTAAAAGTTTGACCTTTATTTAACATGGTTGTAAGTGGCCTAGATAAAGTAGAAAAATTTAAAATGTATCTCCTTTTGAAGTTAATCTTGCCTACAAATATTTTCAAGGCTTTCTTAAGCTTAGGCAATGATAGTGTAAGAATTTATTCTATCTTATCAAGGTATACACTTGTACCTTTATTTAAAATGACATGTCCAAGAAGCCTACCTTCATGAATAGAGAAAACACACTTTTTTGGGTTCAAAGACACTCTAAATTCTTTATATCTTTCAAACACCTGTCTAAGATGAATCTTATGCTTATTTGTGTTGTTAGATAAGATTAGTATGTCACTTATATAAACAAGAATAAATTTTTTGAGGAGACCTTGAAATGCCATATTCATAGCCTTCAAAATAGTGACTCCATCATTAGATAAACCAAAAGGGATCTTTCTATATGCAAATGTACCCAACTTTATGGTGAAGGCTATTTTGTACCAGTCTTCTTATTTGGCCAAAATTTGGTTATATTGACTATAACCATCTAGCAAAAACAACCTTTATAAACCTAAAACTAACTATAAAATTGATTCCATTGATGATAATAGATAGTGATATTTTAGAGATAGGTTGTTCAAGTCATGAAAGTTGACACATAACCATATTTTACCATTCTTTTTCTATACTAGAATAAGGTTTTTTACCCAAGTTGAGTGCTTAATTATAAATATTATGGTTGAATCAATGAGCTTATGTAGTTCAAATCTCATTAGAGGTTCAAGATTTGGATTGATTGGCCTTTGCATTTGTCTGAATGGCCTAGTTTCATCTTTTAACTCAATAGTATGTTGAGCTATACTTGAATCAAAACCTTTAAGGTCACTATACTGCCATGCAAAGACATCTAAATTTTTTGAACATAACATAATAAAATCTTCTTTCTCTAAAGATGTGTAAACTTTACCTAGCTTTAGATTATTTATGGTTTCAATCTCTAAATTTGTGTTCTATTCTTCATTGGTTGGTAAAGTAAACTTTTCTTTTCTAAATTCATAATCTCTACTAAATATATTTTCTAGGGTGACCAATCCTTTATGCAATTTGTTTATATTTAATTGTATAATCTAATAATCATACTATTGTAAATGATTGTCTTGGTTCCTTAAGGATAATTTAGATTCCTCTTATAAGAATATGACAATATATTTGTCATCTTCAAATTCTTTCCAATTGTCATGCTTGTTTGTGATATAAGGTTTCACAACTACCTTGATATGTGATTGGACTTTATCCATTTTTATATTATTTCATATACCAAATTGTGATCCAATAGTAGCCAACCTATTTGCATGGTTGTTCTATTTTCTTGATATGGCCTAAATATTGAAGCCTTAAAATTATTGAACTAGGTCCCATACTCTATGCTTATAAGACCTAATTATTGGGTTCTTTCATATATCAAGTCATCTTACTTAGTGAAATAATAGTTCACTATCTCTAAAGACTTGTAACGAATTAACCTTCATCTTTCTTACCCATTACAAACCATCCAATAGTGCTTCATGTTTAGTGACATTATTAGAGCCACCAAACTAAAACTTGAGAGAATTGAAATACCTTTTATTATATAGATAAATTAAAATCATTCCATCTTTAGTGCCATGTTTATTCCTATATCTATCAAAATATAACTACCACAATCCATCACTAGGCTACTCATATTTCATCAATATTGGAATTGGTGCATCATTTTCATAAAGATAATAGAAACCAAGTCATTTTTATTCAATTAAATAGTAGGGATCGAGATCATGTAAATTAGAGGCTCATTCATCAAGAAAAATATCTATGGACCCATGTAGAGGTGATTTAGATTCAACCTCACTATTTTCTAACACCTTGTCTGAGATAACACAATTAATGTTCACCATGCTTGGCATATATAGCTCCAAATGAAATCTTTAAATATGTTAAAAAAGTATTGTCACCTTAGTGCCATGCCTAGTTTTAAACATTAGATATGTCCAATTAGATGACAAATAACATCAAAATTTTTAAGTAAAATCCCTTAATAGACACATGGAAAAATAGGGAGCTAGGTCAACTACAATTACATCTTCCTGAATAATAAAATTTGGGAAATTTTGTAATGTCATCTTTAGGTCTTTTATCATGCATAATATTTTAATAGGTGAGCCATATAATTGTAATAATCCTCTGGTATTTGGCTCATACATAAGACCAAGCTTGTTTGTAATTAGTCTGGGAATGATAGTGCTACTAGCTCCACTATCTACCATACAATTATGGACTAAATAGTCACCTAATATCAAATAGAGGTAAAAGGGATGAGTACTACTTGACTTTACATTGGTTTTATCCACTTTATTCATGTTATGTATTTGTTAATCATGTTTTTTGATTTGGTGGTCTAAATTGACTAAGACACCTTGTTTTTCAACTAGTTCTTTAGATATCTTGAGATCTAAAAGTTGTTGAATTAACATATCATTTTGACCTAGGATGGAAATGGAATCCCACATGATAATACTAACATTTGATTTCTTCATTTGATCAATAATGTTAAATGATGTTCCACTAACCTTTGGCTACAACTTTTGAACTACTAGCTATTCTCTAGTTAGGGGCATTTATGGAACTTTCATTGTCTATATGTTTTGAATCTTCTATGATATAGGAAAAACAACTCGATCTTTAACATCCTTTGACACAAAATTAGGAACACTAGAAGTGTTTCTCACATCTTGAGATTTTTCAACTACTCTTCTTTTAGTTCTAGTTAGATTTACCACTTGACCCTTTGTGTTTCTTGTTTCACCAACTTGGTTGAATGCAATGTGATCATCCAAATGCCAATTAAAATTTATAGCATGATGCTCCCCTAGAAATTATTGAGATTCACCTTAGATTTTCATATTCATGTTTTGATATTGACCACCTTGAAGAGGGAAATCATTCCATGTCATCTATATCATGGTAATCTCTTATGATACCAAATCTTGATTTTGAATGTCATTTGAATTAGAAGGATACCAACCTAAATCTTGATCAAGTTATTTTGGGGAACAATAGACTTTGATTTATAAGGCACATTAGGATCAATGGTTACATATGGCTTAGTTTAGGTTATAGCTCCTTGATTTTGATAAGGTTTCATATTGTCTTGAAAATTTTGATAAGGTGGTCTTTGGTTATTGAAAGACTAATTGGTACTCTAGTTTTGTTGTTAATAAGGTTTACCTTGGTACTATTATCTCTTGAGTGAAATAATTTCATTTCCAAAAGATTGTAACATGTATTTCAAAACTCCAATCTCACTAGATTGATTAGGAGAGGATATAACTTGGACATTCAGAGGTAGAATAGGGCCTATAGATGGAATTTGAGGAACTTGAAGGGGAAGAACACATTGTGATTCTATAAAAAGTGGCATTAGAGGCCTTAGAGTAAGTTTAATAGATAGAATAAAGTTGTTCTTTACTTTGATAGCATTATCATAGGCATTTGGTAAGTTATTACCACCCATGTACTATATCATGACACTTATATCATAATTAAGGGCCTTAAAGAAGTACAAAAATGCATACTCTTAAGATGGTCTAAGCAATATAGGGATCTTAATTGATGTTTTTTGGAATAAGAGGTTAAAATTTGACTTGAATTCATGGGGATACCTTTATATGGTAGTTAATTATTCAACTAAAGATAAGTGATTAGACTTTTCTTCAAATTGCTTAACTAAAGTTGCACCTAACTCATCCCAAGTAGAAATGGAGGTCAAAGGAAGATTATTATACCATAGTAATACTCTTACCTTAAAAGAGGTAGCAAGTAATCTGATAGCCACATTATCTTGAGTAACATTATTAACAAAACATAGATTGTTAATATCTTGAATATGCTCAATAGTAGTAATTTTATCCCATTCTCTATAGAAGTAAGGGATAATTTTTAGATGAGACATATGAATGTCATCATATTGGGAATAATCTATGGGAATACCCTTATTAAACGGGATAAACACTTTATTCTTGATAACCATTTAGGCAAAATGGATTTGGCTTATGGGGATAATAAATTGGACTAAAATAATAGACTAACTAGAAGATGAATATTACTTTGGAGGGTAAAGCATTATGATATTGAATATTGATATTTTATAAAAATTAGGAGGAAATTCAATAATTTCAAAATAACTAGATTTACTTGATGGTCTCATTGTAACCTTTAACATGAAAGCTTTATCTGAAAGATGTTATGAGTTCTACAACCTAAAGGATCATTAGCTTTTGATGATGGTAGATCTCTCATACTACTATGAATATTTCTTCTCTATCTTCCACATTCAGTTATATCGAATAAAATTTATCCCATTAGGTGTGTCAAAACTATTGGGGTTCTAGATTGCACCCTAGCTAAGCAAGGGGATTGTTCAAGTCCATTGCTCAAATCTAGACCAACATAGGACTGATCCTAGGCTGTGGGTATACTAAAAGTGGATCAGAACTCAGGAGAATGATGTCTTCCTTATGGATCTTTTACCTACACTAAACCTAAACTAGCACTTTCTTGGAAAAGGGAGAGAGAAAACTTATAAAATCATGTATAAAGGTGGTGATGCACCAATGATTTGATCACTCCAACTCACACAAAACACACTATGAGACACTTTTTAAACCAAATAACATAAATATCACATAAGTATTTTAGAATAAGGCATTGATTAGTTATTGGATTAGTAAGAGGGGAAAAATATCCACTTTCAAGTTAGATAATAAACTATAAATTACACTTATAATGACCTATGAGGACTATTAAGCACTTCTTAAAGCTGAGAAAAACATAGAAATAAGAAAGGAACATACATTAAATTAACTCTAGTGTATGAATTCATAGAACACACTTCAATATAGCTTAGAAAATGATTGGCCCCTAAATTTTGAATAAGTATTGTTTCATTTTTCACACACAACATGGAGGGACCATTGTCTATTTTGATGCAAGTACTAAAATAACACAAGAGGACCATGGTGCATATCTGATAGGCACAAAAGTTTAGTGGCATGAAAGGACAAAGACATAGGGGACCTAGCACAAGAGTACCTAATCAAGAGGGAACATGTGATGAGGAACCTAAGAATAGAGGACTCAAAATAGAAGCAAAAGACAAAGGAAGCATGTGGGAAGTAGAGCATGAGGGATGTAGAAGTAATTAGAAATTAACTCAAGTAAGACACTTTTACCCCATTGATCATAGGTTTTGTACCATTTCATAAGGAAATAAACACTTGGCCACCAAGATATAGCATCAGATGCGGATCCAGGGGCATAGAGACTTGAGTCTACAAGAACAGCTAATTTTAAGATCCATGAATCAATTTGTTGAGAGTATGTGTGACATCTATTCATGGTAGTTAGAATTATGACACTTGTTCAAGGAAAAATAAGCAATAATACCCCTATTGTAATCATTTACAGGAATGGTCCTTTAGAGAATAAATATAACATCTTTATCTTTTAATTCAATAACTAATGAAAAGCCAATGATTACCATATTAGGTGATAAGTACCATATTGGGTAATAAGTAATAAAACATTCTAAGTGTTAGATGATGTATATGGTTTATTTCTAAGTCATGGGTATGTTTTTATTTTGTCTCTACTATTAAATAGTAATGATAATCCTAGTTATTATGGTAATCAAATCTGGAACATAAGATTAATAATAGTATATTTATGGTGTTGATTAAGATTTTAAGACTTGTGTTATGAAAGATGAACAAACATCCAACATTGTGTTTCAAATCCTTTGAGAACCATTCTTTCATTTTGCACTTTAGGTGAAGTGTGAGACTCATCTCTCATGTGATAGGGCCAACATGCTAGATTGTTGGGGAAAAGCTTTAACACCCAAGTGTAACTAACTAAAATAACCCAATATTTTGGTTCTATTTTTGTGACCCAAAGAAATTAGAAAATAATGATGGCAAAATGTTTTAGCACATAATTCTAAAAAATATTAAAGAATGCTTTACTAGTGTCAAAGACAACTTTACTGTTCCATATCTTGAACCAGGAGTTTTTACATGATAGTGGGTAAAGTAGAATCTCTATAACTCTTTATATGAGAATTTATTTTCTAAGGTCCTAGATCTCTTACATTATTAGATCTTAACATATGCTCAAGGATGATCTTGAAATCTTGGATGAAGGCAACATTAGACACTTGAATAGTATAGGAGTTTATAATGACTTAGAGTTCCATAGATGTGAGAAGTTAATTTTTGGTGGAGAGCCATTTGAAATAGCTACATTTTGAAATATGAGGTGACAAATTATTCATGTCCTAAAGAAGAAAAGTTCCAATTTATATGAGATCTAAGGAGATGCTATCTCTCATTGTTTGCTTTCAAAATTAAGAAGCTAATTATTGACCTTAGATTAGAGAATCTAAATTTGGAAGGATAAAATATCCTATGCATGAGATGTACATTTTGGAGAGGAGACTAGAAGTTGATTGAATATTTTTGGTTCAACATGGTAGCAATCTAGTGAGAGTTACAAAAATGAAAGTATGAAGAAGGTCATTATAAGATCATAAGAGTTAGCAATGTTGGGTGAATATTTTGTCAACCAGCTAATTGGTGAGAAAAATAGGTCTCTTCAAGCACAACATATAGAGATTGGTAATCTAAATTTGTAGGTTTACCACATCCAAAGGGGACAAATCTCTCCTCTCATAAAGGGGAGGTTCCCTATAAATATTCAAGAGCTATAGACTATATAAATAAGTAGAAAATAACACATGGGGGTAGGATACACCATCCATCTCTCTTTTTTCAGAGATGATGCTAACAAACAAAGGAGAAATCCTAGGTGATTGGTGAAGGTAATTCTCTTCTTTTAGAAGTAACATTCATCCAAGATCCAGATCCCTTCTTGGATAGTAGAAATCTTGGTGAAGTGACATAAGGCAGTTCTCTTCTTTTAGATGTGCTTTTTCTTGCAAACAATAAGAATCTTTTTAGTAAGTAACTAGTAACCAAAGGTGTAGAGTAACCAATAGCCTGAGATGTAGTGCAAAGTCTCCACCTCAACTACCCAAGAGTGAAATATGAATAATAATGGGGGCACAAAGTTGTCCCAAGGTCCTTTACATAATAAATAGAAAAAGATAAATACACTAAAGGCAACTGTAGGCAACACAAAGTCATCTTACAGTTGGCTTTGGGACACCTTCCTTATCACCTCCACTAACTCTACTTGTTAAATTGAATAAACAAGAATACATTTAGGAAATAGACATAAGAACAATCTCCTAGAATGATACAAGATATGTCAGCACAAAGTATGCAAACAACTTGCTTTCTCATTCAGATAAAATAATACGAACAACAGTCTGAGATCAAAGTCTTAATATTCACCTTTCAATTTGGGTAGAGTTTTGCTTTTGGTAATGGGAATATCTCTCCTTAAAACAATAAAAGAGATTACAATATATAACAGCCAAGAAATACTCGATGCTTTGTTTCATGGAATGTCCCATGCAGTGCATTCAATGCCTTGAATGCATTTTCAATTCTATCAGAGGGGCTACATTGAAAATAGGGAAACTATCTTAACTAAGACATTTCATTTCATCCCATATGTCTTCTCCTAAGTTTGGATCATTTGGTTTGTCCCCTCTAAAATCTACACAACTATCCATTTTGTCTTTACTCCAAGGGAGACCAATAGGCTGCACCTTCAATGTTTGCAAGCTAAAATATCTACTTAGTGGATTGTTCCACCTACTAAAATTACTTTTGCACAGATATTTTGGGATTTTCCCACTTTCTAATTTTGTCTTTTCTAGTTTTGTCTCTTCCTATAATTTAATCTCTTGGGCTATCTTTTACCCTTTCTAGTTTTGTCTTTTCCTATAGTCTGAGCCCTCAAGGCTATATCCTTAGCTTTGTCAGCTCTTTCAGCTCCTTCTTTAGCTGGTTGTTGAGATTTTTTTAGGTTCCACACCATATTTGAAACTTAGTGGATATTTCATTACCTTAAATTTGACATCCATGGCGACATCATTGGTTGACTATTTCAATGGTTCAGGTGGCCTTCTCAGCTCCTTGGTTCAATTGCTATCTTGCTTCAATTACTTTATTGGTTTAATCACTTTCTTACTCCTTGGTTGAACCATCACTTTCATTTGAACTTGCCTTTGGAATCATCCATGTTGTTTCTCTCTTTTATTAAGGCTGCCTTTGAACTGCTTGAACCTATGAACCATTAAACTCTAAACTCTTTCAATTCAAGGTTCAATCGGTTCATTGGTTCTTCCTTTGCCCATCACTTCCATGTTCTTTCTAAGCTCTTTGATCTTCATCACACTAGTTAAACCTTTGAACCTGTGAACTCATTAAACTTTTTTGTTTAAGGTTCAATGGTTCAAGCCTTCTTCTCTTTGATAAGTGTTTTAAAGCCATTGAACCTAGAAGCAATTAGACTTGTTGAACCTTTTCCTAAGTGCTTAACTCTTGCTGATGATGTTGAACCTTGAACCCATTGAACCCTTAAACCAAAAGGTTCAAGGTTCAATGGTTCAATCTTTGCTTAGAAGCTTTCTGATGGACATTTTGGTTTAACCTTTTTAAGGTTCAATGGTTCTATGGTTTAATGGTTCAATATTTTCTTAGAAGCTTGCCAATGGGCATTTGGTTAAACCTTGTTGTTGAAACAACCTTGAAATCACCTAAGTGTTGAGAGCTTACTTCTTTCCTACAAAGTCCATAGAAATCAACCTATGAATCTCGTAGAACATGACCTGCAGAGTCCATAGATTTTCTTCCTATAGAGTCTGTAGATTCAAGCCTATAGAGTCTATAGATTTCTAGAAAATCTTTGAAAAATGAAGAACTTGAATGCTCAGAACAATTCTTGAAAAAGGGAGAGAGGATTTTGGTATGTTGAACCAAAATAATTCATATGTTGTCCCAAAAATGAGTGATATTTTAAGGGGATAATAGCTAGCTCTAGTTGGGGAACTTCCTTCAGTTAAAAACTTGGAATAACTGAGGGGAGAAGAAACTAGAATCTCTAGTGCCTTAAATTATGCCATTGGGCTATGGAGTCATGCTAACCGAAAAGAAAGGCTCCAAAAAATGAAAATGAAAAGCACAAAATAGAGCTAAAGACTATATAAAGGTACATATGTACATGTGAACTTATCTAATACTTCAAGAATTGAAGTGATTCAAATGTTGCACATTGTGAGAAAATGAAGATGGTGTTCCATCTTGATAAACTAGCAAGAAACCATTTTGTACCTAGAATCAGTGATGGGCAAATGGAACTCTCCACCAAGAATCACATTTATTATGCACTCCTTTTGGTTCTCTCTTCTTGCACCATGGAAAGACATGGTTTCCAATCTAAAAACCATAAATCTTTTCTCTCTTGGTGAAGAGTTCCTTTTGTTGACTTTGGAGCGTAGTAGTATGGTCCATTACCATAACTTGTTGATCTGTTGGTTCAGTCTAGCACATGTTTTGACTGTCCCCCTCAAAATCCTAACAAATCATTAGCTCAACATCTCCTTTGGTGTGAAGGAGTTTGGCATCCTAGTCTTGAGTAGCCTTCAATCTGAGCAATAGAGATTCACATTTAGTTGTGTTGTTGGTGTTACTAAACTGTAACTCGTGTGAAGGAAAAATATCTCCTTGAAGAGATATCAACACAATCCTAGCTCTATCATTAGTGGAAGAATTAGTGCCATCAGATTCTAAGATCCAAGCATCATCAAAAGCTAATCTTCTATAAGATTTCTCTTCATTGGAGATGGAAGTTCCTTCTTCATTTGTACTACACCCTACTAATTCTTTTGATGCCTTGTTTGGATCAAATCTTGGATTGCCAGCTATGGGACTTTCATCAGCTAAGACATGAGCATCCTCTATGGTCAATAAGTAATTACCCCTACCTAAAGGATCAAATAAAACTTGAGCTATAGGGACTAACATTTGGGTGACCACAATTTTTACATAAGATAGGTCCACACTTAGTTCTCCACAAATGTTTAAATGCTCAAGATTGGCTTGCAAGAATTCAAATTTAATCATTTAAATTTTGATTTTTTTGACATGATCAATTATATCAGATGACTAAAATGGACTTGGAAGAGGGGATGGAATTCATCCTTTTGTTTTTTGGGAGGGGGAGGACTAGTCTACGAATTTGAAGTAGAAGGTGCAGAAATGTTTGATGTACTTACCTTTTTAGCAATCACTAGGTCCTTTAACCAAAAAGGAAGAGGGGTTATCTGCTTAGCAATTGAAATTTCTAGTTGGGGTCACTCTTCTATTATTTCTTTGTTGGACTGTTGGTCTGACTGATTCTTGGATTGGGTGAATACTTGGTATGATCCTTTGACTGCTTCATCTTCACTTCTAGGTTTATCCTACTAATTCAGGAAACTAATGTGGGAGTCACCAGCTAATTCTTCTTGATCCTCCATGAAGAGATCAATGTCATTTTCTTACTCAAACTCAGGTTGGAAAGAGAAAGCATGTTTTGTTTTTATATATCCAATTGATGAGTTGGTTAGAGGTGCTTCAAGGGCAAGGTTCCTCTATAGGGGAGGAAGACGATTTGGTTGCCCTTGACTTCTGGCAACATTGCCTTAATATGGATGATTAGGGAATGTCCTCCTTGTTACATCTCTATATGAAGGAGTAAAAGACATACCTTGTGCCATTTGCCTTTTCAAGGCTAGTAATTCATTTGTCAACTTTTGTATCATTTGATCAGTGGTGGCCATGGGTGAGTATTCAAAATATGAAGAGGGTTTACCTCTGTTAGGATCTCTCCTTATCTTTCTTGCCAAGATAAGGTCATCTTAAACCTTAGTAGCCAAGTGCTAAGTAGTAGTAAGGTCTATGTGGCTAACACACCTTACCAAAAAACTTACTTCAGGTAGTTATGTGTTAATGAAGAAGTATTTGAGGTTTTCAGGTGTTGGCTGAGCAATCGCAGGAATCCTGTTTCTCAGCTTGTCAAACTTGGCAATGAAATCCATCATAAGCTCATGAGGCTCTTTCTTCATCTGGGTGAGTTAGGCCAACAAGGCATGGTTATCCTTTGTGGGATTGAACCTTACTTCAAACTTAGCTTTTAGGTTATTCCAGTATGTCACTAATCTAACCTACAGATGGTAGAACCACTTTGTAGTAGCACCTTGTAAGGTCTCCACAAAAATATTGACTACCACGTCTTCAAATTCCACCCCTATCACACCACAAGATATGCTAAAGGCTGAAATTTGTTCATCAAGGTGAACTCTCCCATCTCCAAATAATTTAGAGAATTTCTTTCTTGAGCTATGTGGAAGTTCATGCAGAGGTGGAGTCAATTTGAGTGGGCCAAATGAGTTACCCCAAGGGCCTTAAATTGCCACTATTTAATTATGAAAAATGGGGATAACAAATCTAGGTGGGGTGGCTAGATTGTAGAACAAAAATGGAAAAGAACAAGCCTTACTTTAGCTTAAAGTTTAAGACTTCAAACTACGTGCTCTTCCCTAGTAGAGTCACCAAAAACTATTACACAAGTTCGGGGAGGAAAAATTAGCAATGGGAAAGCACTAGAGAAGTTTGTTCTTACACAATAGAATGCATGGATAAGATTATAATGATAATGGGTAAGACACATGTGATGTTTCAATCTAAAACTTGAGGTTTTAAATTGCACAAAATTACTATTTCCCAAGCAGAGTCACCAAAAACTGTTGCGCGAGGCTGGAGAGGAAAAATTAACAATGGGAAAGCACTAGAGCATTTCATTCTTCCATAGTGGAATGCATGGATAAGGTTATAATTATAATGGGTAAGACAGGTGATTTTTCAATCTAAAACTTGAGGTTCTAAATTACATAAAATTATTGTGTCCCTAGCAGATTCACTAAAAATTGTTGGGTGAATATTTTATCAACCAGCTAATTGGTGATAAAAATAGGTCTCTTCAACCACAGCATAGGGATATTGGTCATCCAATGTTTTAGGTTTACCACATCCAAAGGGGATAAATCTCTCCTCTCATCAAGAGGAGGTTCCCTATAAATCTGTAAGAGCTATAGACTATATAAATAAGCAAAAAATAACACACGGGGGTAGGATACATCATCCACCTCCCTTTTTTTAGAGATGATGCTAACAAATAGAGGATAAATATTGGGTGATTGGTGAAGGTACTTCTCCCCTTTTAGAAGTAACATTAAACCAAGATCCAGATCCCTTCCTGGATAGTAGAAATCCTAGTGAAGCGAAAGAAGGCACTTCTCTTCTTTTAGAAGTGCTTGTTCTTGAAAACAACATGAATCTTTCTAGTAAGTAACTAGTAACCAAAGGTGCAGAGTAACTAATAGCCTGAGATGTAGTACAAAGTCTCCACCTCAACTGTCCAAGAGTGAAATATGAAGAACAATTAGGGCACAAAGTCATCCCAAGGTCCTTTACATAGAAACAAAAAAAGACAAACACACTAAAGGCAACTATAGGCAGCACAAAGTCTTCTTACAGTTGGATTCAAGAGATCTTACCATTACTAGAAAAAAAAATCTACCCAAATTGAAAGGTGAATACTGAGACTTTGAGCTCAGATTGTTGTTCATATTATTTTATTTGAATGAGAAAGCAAGTTGTTTGTAGAATTTGTGCTGGCATATCTTGTATCATTCCAGGAGATTGTTCTTATGTCTATTTCCTAAATGTATTCTTGTTTATTCAATTTAACAAGTAGAGCTAGTGTAGGTGATAAGGAAGGTGTCCTAAAGCCAACTTTAAGAAGACTTTGTGTTGCCTATAGTTGCCTTTAGTGTGTTTGTCTTTTTCTATTTCTTATGTAAAGGACCTTGGGATGACATTGTGCCTCCATTATTCTTTGTATTTCACTCTTGGGTAGTCAAGGTGGAGACTTTGCGCTACATCTCAAGATACTGGTTACTCTACACCTATGGTTACTAATTACTTACTAGAAATATTCCTATTATTATCAAGAATAATCACTTCTAAAAGAATAGAAGTGCCTTCTATCACTTCACTAGGATTTCTACTATCCAAGAAGGGATCTAGCTCTTGGTTGAATGTTACTTCTGAAAGAAGAGAAGCACCTTCACCAATCACCTAAGATTTCTCCTCTATTTGTTAGCATTATCTTTGAAAAAAGAGAGATGGATGGTGTATCCTACCATTGTGTGTTATTTTCTACTTAGTTATATAGTCTATAGCTCTTGCGTATTTATATGGAACCTCCCCTTGATGAGAGGAGAGATTTGTCCCCTTTGGATGTGGTAAACCTACAACTTTGGATGACCAATCTTCTTATGTTATGGTTAAAGAGACCTATTTTTCCCCCCAGTTAGCTGGTTGACAAAATATTCACCCAACAAGCAACATGGGAAGAGAACAAAAAACCTTAAGGAGTGTAATGAATAGCCATAGGGAGGTGGGCATAAATGAAGAACCCATCACTTTCAAGCCACATTCTTTTCCACTTTTATCTTTCAAAGGAGAAATAATCTATATTTTAGGAGATGAGGAACCAAACCTCAATCGACCAAGCTCCCCCACCATAGTGTGTTCTCATGTTTTTAAGTCACAAAAAGTATAAATACATAATTAGGATATGAACAATATAGAGTCAAAAATTGAGTAGGTACAAGAGATTGAAACTAGGAAATTAGGCAATCATCCAGATTCTACATTATCTTTCCCTCTTCAATGGAATTTTATGGCATGACTTGGGATGCCTAGTGGATCTACCCCTTAAGGACAAAATACAAGCCCAAACTTATGAAACCAACCTTCTAAAATGCCTATATCCAAGGGCACTACTACTAGAGGTGATAAAAGAAGACCAAGAAGAGGCACTAGAGGAGGTAGAATTCTTCCTCATGGGATAGGAGCTAGATCTTCCTAGCAACCACCTGCTCAACCATAACCCACTATGGTATATTATGAGATGACATTGCATTTACATAAATAATTAGGGGTAGAGAATGCACTTGAGCATGTCCACAAGTGAAAATTTATTTGGTGAGTGCATGAGATAATGTATTCTAAACAAAAAGCTACATATTTTTCAACCACACCTTTCGAGTGCACACAAAAATGGTATCACAAGTTTAATCCTCAAAAATTAGTGGTCAACTATGACCAGCTCAAAGTAGCCTTCCTGTAGGAATCTGACATTCTTGAGCATGAGCAATAAAGTATAGTTGTGATGAAGGACATAAAAAAGGGATTTATAAAGATCTTCCATTAGTATGATGCATGATTTAAAACCATGCTTTATAAACTATCATTTAAAATAAATCTTGCTCAACATGCATAATTTTTTTTGGGAGGATTATTATTACCTTTTTGATAGACTATATCACCAAGAACATTCACCAAGATGTGCAAAGATATATAATTTACCCTCTATAATGAAGTGATTAGATGCATAAATATCAGGATAGTCCCATTATTGAGGTGCAAATAGCATCTATGGCAACACAACTTAAAATTTTGATGACAAATAATGCACATGAGATACATAGTGGTGTCTGGTATATAGATTGTGAAACTAAAGGGCATACAAGGAACAACTACCTACATAATAACATCCACATAGTACTAAAATAAAATTGTGAGATTTATCGTAAAGAAAATGATGTCCAGTCTTGTTCATTTTTTTAATGGGATACAAAAACTAAGGTTTCTAAATATTTCAAGATTTGTGACTCTTACACCCATGACACCAACGACTACCGATTGATCAATGATATTCATAAAGCTCGAACATGTGGCACACACCAAATATCAATCACTAATACCCAAGACAATGTTGGTTACTATGGGTGAGGGAGAGGATGAGGATGGGGTGGTGGTCAATTTAAACTAAAACCCTATTACAAATGTGGGTCACTAGACCACTATCAAAGGGATTGCCCAGATTACCCAACCTATACATTTTACAAAAAGGACTATCGATTGGAAGAGTATCCTAATATATATGTAGCCATCACTAAGGACCATAATAAAAAGGGTGCCAACATGATCTAAATACACAAACCATAATGGTGCACATGACTAATCATCCCCATAGTGTACAAGTAAAAATCACTACTTGTAGTGGGGGGTCAAACTCAATCCATAGTCAACCTAGTTGAGAATGTACATTAGGAAGAACCACAAGCAAGGAAGTACCATGATGCACAATAATTAAAGGATGTCCTTTAGGATACAATGGCACTTGTGTGAAATCTCTAAGGTGAGACTTAATACCTCAAGGATAAGGATGTGACACAATGCACTACAGTGTAAAGGGAATCAAAACCTTAACCAATAGTGTAGAATAATTTTCATGAACTATGCAAATGCATGTTGGATGAGGACATTATTCCCCAGCTCAACATCTAGCTAAAAATTCATGCTTGCATAAAAAATGAAGTCCACCCTCACTTAATTCAATAAAGTGAAGATCACTATTTAAATAATGTCTGATGTTAGGAAACACCTAGTTCCTATTCCACAAAAGATGGAGAGATATTGGTGAATGATGTTATCAATGGATGGGTAATATATGATATTCTAATAGATACTGGCATGGAAGTTAATGTTCTCACTAAAGATGGTTGGTAAAAAATGTCGAGTCCAACCTTGCCTCCCTCTCCTCATATCTTGTTTATGGAAAATAAGACTCAAGTGCATCTTATTAGAGTCCTTAAGAATTAGACCATTGACATACTTGGGGTTCCCTTAAAAGAAAATTTTAATATCTTGGTGTTAGCAAAAGCTGATGACTATTCAATGCTACTAAGAAGGCCTTAGTTCTAAGAGAACCATGAAAACTTAAGATTTGAAATTGATACATTAGCTTTGAAAATACTGATTAGTGTATAATAATACCTTTAGACTAATAAAACTGACCTCCCTATATCAATCCCATGAGCGTTGATGAAGACATCAACAACTTATATACTGTTACTACTCAAAATGATGAATAACATGATCCAACACAAGATGATATTCTCTAGTAGATGTAAAACTAGTCTATCTTAGATACTATAAGTGATACTTGCAACTATTGGGCCCATGGTGACTACAATATCACCAAAATGTTGTGAATAACCATAAATAGATGGAAAAACATTATGCATTAGCTTCCTAAAAGTCATAAGTTTGTGCACCTCATGTGTTTAGCAATGAGAGGACCATTGGTAGGACCACCACTGAAAAGACTTGATGAAGCCCCATGGTTCCAAGGATAAATGGAAGTGGGTGACGTTTTCTAGTTCCTCAAAGAGTTATATGATACCAAGAATTACTATATGAGGTCATTAGATCTCATTTTTTATGGTACCACTAATATATGGACTCATAAATAGTTCCTTTTTTATTAGGATCAAGTGTGAACTGCTCTACATCACAAATTTAATCATAACTATAAGGTTGGGGGAACACTTAGTTATAGTGGCATGCAATCACTTGAACATCATATTGAGGCTTATGAGAGCATATGACATGCTAAGGAGACATCCTTACTAGAGTACCTCTAAGTACATGCATTCTATGGAACTTTGTGCACTTGGGCATGAAATTGGTACATTCATGAATAAAGGCACATGAGATCAAGGTTTTATAAGTTAGTAAAGGAAAACGTAAGATCAACATTATCCTATTCCTCACCAAGTATGGACTTGTGCCTAACTCTTCAAGACATGTAAGAAGCAATAATTAGAGACTCAAGTTCCATCAAAGACCACGTGTACTATATTCATCAAGAACCTAAAGAACCCTTGATTTTATTCACAAAACCTCTGACACAATCAATTATTACAATAGTGATAGTTCTTAATGAAGAACAACATGAAGAGATCCACTTGGGAAAGTAAAATTTTATCTTCCAAGTGGATGAAGGTGAAGGATATACTTCACTCAACCCCTTGAATAACCACCTAGATGTCCTTAAAAGTATTGGTTAATGAACTATTCAAGACATAAGTTATCCAATGGATAACCCTTATTACGGGCCCATCTAAACTATCCAACTTAACATTCACATGGAGTAAGAGATTAATATGGATATAATTAGAAATTACTGGACTAAGATAGAAATCTCATAGATTTTTGAGTTGTTGAAAGAATATCTAGATGTATTTTTGAGGAATTACAATGAAATTAAAGGAGTCCACCCTTCTCTAAGGAAGATGCACATAAATTTAATTAATATCACTCATCCCATGAATAAATGATCATACATGATGAACCCTAAACTTTGGGTGTAAGTGAGAGAGCAAATTTATAGCGTGTTCCATGCCCGAGTAATTACTCCCATTATTGAATCTAAATGGTTCAATCCCATGGTATTAAGTATTAAAAGGATGGATGTGTCTATATATATGTATATTATCATGTCCTAAATTCATCTTGTGTGATAAATCCTTTCCCAATGCCCTTCATGAAGAAAATATAGAAGGTTTTTTTGATTTTGAAGGATACTCTTTTATCGATGGGTTCTCAGGGTACCACCAAGTCTAGATAGCTAAGGAATACCAATCAAAGACTAATTTCAGTAATAAATGGGGATATTTTACCTACTCCATCATGCATTTTAGGTTGAAAATTTCCCTAAGAGTGTTTTCATAGATATTAGTTGAGGCTTTTAAATATTTCATCCATAAATTCCTCCAAATCTACTTGGATGACTAGATGGTATACAGGTTGGTTAAGGACTATTATGCCAATTTGAGGCTCATTATTGAGAACTATTGAGTGTTGTAAATTTCCTTAAATTTGAATAACTACTTATTCATAACACCTTTTGGCATAGTTCTTGGTATATCATTTATAAGAAAGGACTCTTGGTAGATCTAGCCAAGGTTTCTTTTATTATCCATCTACCTACACCCAAGACATAGTACGAGGTGCATGCCTTCTTAGGACACATGATTTACTACTAAAATTTTATTTTGGATTATGCCAAGATTTAAACACCCATTAAAGATCTTATAAAGTATAATGAATAGTTTATATGGAATATTTTTTACAATGTAGCTTTTAAAACACTTTAAAAAAAGTTAGTTACCACTCTTATTTTTCAATTCCCTAATTAGATAAAGAATTTTCATGTCCATGTTGATGCATATGGAATGGTAGTCGATATGATGCTTGCATAACTAGGTGAAGGAAACTTGGATCACCCAATTCACTTTGCAAGTATGAAGCTAATATCAAATGAAAGGAACTATACCAAAACCAAGTGGGAAGATTTGTTTATGGTTTATGCTATAGAAAAGTTTAGGTAGTAACTTTTAACAACCCCATTTATCTTCTATATAGATAATGAGGCCTTGAAGTAGCTTTTCAATAAACTAGTACTACATGGGAGGATTTTCTAATCGATTGTTATCTTCTAATAATTCTAGTTTACCATGATAATAAATATTGGGAATGTTAACTATGGACCTAATCATTTATCCCAAACTGAAAATAGAGAACCCACACATGCCATAAAATATGATCTTCTTGATGTACAAATCTTTAGAGTTACTTGGGGTACCTAAAGAGTTGGAGTATATTACAACATTTCTCAACACTAACTACAGGCTTGACTCCCTCACTTTACAAGAGAAAAAATTACTTACGGATTTCACCACACATTATCATCTCATAAAAGGAGATCTTTGTAAAATGGATCATGATGAGGTGCTTCATCACTATGTAAAGTAACATGAGCTCCTTGATATGTCTTCAAAGTCCATGAAGGTATAACTAGAGGGCATTATGTTGGAGAGGCTATGGTGTGTAATGTCTTACTCATCAAACTCTGGTGGCCAACTTTATTCAAAGATATAAAGGCATATGTTATACAATGTGATGTATGGTAGCACATAGGAAAACAAAATAAGAGAGATGAAATGTCATTATGACTTATTCCTTCTCAAGAACCATTTAAAAGTGAGATATCAATTTTTTGGAGCCCATCACTCCAATAAGATGATGAATGGGCTCTTAGTACATCATTATTGTAACTAACTACCTCATGTACTAGGTTGAAGCAACACAAACAAAAGACTATACTATTGTAACTACCATGTGATTCATTTGGGAGAACATATTAACATAGTTTAGATGCCCCTTAAGCTTTACCAATGATCATGGAACCCACTTTTTGAATGAGATGATTCAAATCTTATTTGTCAAGTTCATGATCATGTACCATAAGATGACACCATACCATCCAAAGGAAAATGGACTAAATAAATCTTTCAATAAGATCTTTAATACCACTTTGACAAAAAAAAACTAATATTGATTAGACTGATTGTGATGATGGAGTATTTACATACTTTGGGTCCACCAAACTAAATTCAAGCACCTCAATAAAAGTAAACCATTAAACCTAGTGTATGGAAAGGAAGTGGTCATGCATGTGGAGCTTTTGGTCCCATCTCTTTAGATAACACATGTAGGAAACATGGATTATGAGGCCTCTTTGAAATCCTAGATTGATGATTTCATGAAACTAGACAATGCTTGATTCTTTACCCACTAGAGCTAGGATGTTGAAATATGTAAACCAAAATCATGGCATGATCATAATCTAAAGTATAAAGTCTTTTATCTAGGCATGAAATTTATTTTATATGACTCTAAGTTCACATGCCACCTTGGGAAGCTCTAGATTCATTGAAATGGTCCATTAATTATACATAGCATTTGACCTACCAAAGCTTATTGGTTAAAATGAATGGATGGTCAGTTCCTCTCAGGGCACTATAATGGTAGTCAACTTTGATCATATTATGATTATTTTTATATTAACATATGTAATCAATAAGGATCAAGGTCATTAGGTTATAATTTAATTCTTTCAATTAAAAGTGTTTCCCTTGAGCTATGTGACTCTTTAATTTAATTTTGAGTTTCTATACTTTGTTTTTGTGGAGGACCATGAACCATTTTAGTGTGGGGTAAGGCATCATGCATATTAATACAAGACATAGAACATGTGGCCATAAAATCACCATAAGGAGAAAGATTCATCTATGGTATGCAATTGATTAAGGGCACATGAGTCATTCAATTCACCTTGAAATATTTTTAAAAGGTTCCTTCCATTTGGGTGATAGTTTTCTTCCACTACACCACGAAGGTGAGGCACATTTGTCATCCACTTTCAAGAAAGGTGTGAGAAGGGATGGATAATTAATGTGAAAAGGTTTGTTATGGAAATAATTATTTGAGTGGAATGATGGGATAAATTTGTTAAGGCACTAAATTCTTGATACAAGATTCAAATTATGAAGACTATTAAAAGATATGGATTTATGTATAGAGGTGACAAGGGGAGAGAAGACATTAATGGAGGTAAACCCCCCTAAAATGGCCTAAAATAAACTTTCCAAATTAATTTTACACTTTACCTTTCTTTAATCTTTTATTTCTAAGTGTGAATGACAAACCAGAGAAGCAAATATTGATGAAACTAAATTTCTTCCAAAGTAGTGTTTATAGAGTTGGCAAGGTAATGAAGGTTGTTTCTAGGTGAGAAGAGAAATTTATAATTTTGGATTGATGTATATGAGTTGGGATTTTTTAGGTTGTAAGTTTTATATCTACCATTATTGAAGCATGAAGCTTGAGTGCTAAAGTAAGTTGAGCCACCACCATGTATTCATTCAAAAACATGGGATGGCCGATGTTTAACTTTTAATTACCATGAAGGGTAATGTGGCTAAATAAAAAGGCCAAAAGACTCAAAAAACATCCAACCATACTAGAGGAGGAAGAGTTGAGTAGACGATATTGGTTCCTTATAAGAGAAGAGGCTTCATGGAAATAGGAAGAGAGACCAGAACAAGTGCAACACATGGGTGTTTTGAGAGAAATCATGGAAGGAGAAGTGAGAAAAAGAATGGAAGAAGCAAAGATGGTGAAGAAAGGAAAGAAATCATAAACCTCATCATACTACAATATCCTAGCATCCCCCACTTTATATTTACTAGAGGAGGAGATGAAATACCCAAAGTCAGTCTTGTACATGAAGAATTGGGTCTCCAAGGTGTTAACTACCACCATAGTTTATTATAACCACCACCATTTGGGGAATGAATTATAACTATAGAATTAATACCAAGTTTATACCACTAACATAATAAATCAAGTGGTCTATGACCTATCTATTAAAAACCAACTAGATAAGGAAGGCCTCTTCCAACTCTTTTTGCTATCATACTTTGGAAATCCTATTGTGGTAGTTTAGTTCCTCCTCTTACACATCTATGAGGACTATATCCAATTTGTTGGGTATAATATGAATATAATTATAAAAAGGATAAGAAAATTCTTGAGAATTTAATGCTTAGGGGTGAGTTTGTTTGATGACTTAGAAGACATGGACTATATTCAATAGACTACTATAGTGTTGATGTACTAGAAGTAGGGGCATGTAATTCATATAATGAACCTATAATATCCCACCCTTAGAGTTATAATGTGGATAATTTATACCAAGTTTTGAGGCATCAACAAATGGAAGTATGTGGACATGGCCCTTCTACACATTTCCCACCAAGTCTCTCAGTTAACAAAGTATAAATAGGCATTGTACTTTACCCAAAAGATATCTTGGGATGTGGAGAAGGCACATAAAATGGCTAGGTATAGGCTTCCTTTGGAAATAATATTGTTATTAATGGTTTTTGATGTGATGAAGGTGCCTAATTATAGCTCATGTTCATTAAAGTGGGTGTATCCCCCCACTCACGAGTCCCCCACCAAGCACTTCAAATCCTTCACTTGCCCCCAACAAATTATCCCATCTTAAGAGATGAAAATGAGGTACTAATTTGATGAGATGAAGGTAGATTTTGGGAATTAGTGGTGTATTTCAAATTATTTTCCCCCTAACTATAAACCAAGTAGAATTTATCGTAAAAAAACATTACTCCCTAGAAGTCATTTATATGAACTCTTCAAGAGAGTTTTTAGCATGGCTTAAGTTACCATATGCCTTCTCTATACAATACATCATCAATTATATCAATAAGATATATGATTCACAACTATTCATTTTCCAAGAAGAGTAGGTAAATGTGGATCACCACACCCTCAAATAAATGTATGTAGATCCAGGTAAGAAAGCCTTTATGGAGAGAAGGGAAATGGACTTAACTAATATCAAGGTTAATCATATCCTAGTCAAGGAGCAATTCCACAAATTATTTTACATGTTGTTCCCCCACCAATACCCTCAAGATGGAGACCCTAAGGAGAGGCTCCCTTATACACCACAAAGATGAAGGAAGCATCCAGGGCCAAGCACCAGTTCTAGTGGGTATCAAGACCAACAAAAATGACAAAGGATGGAAAAATCACAACCCTATAGACCCACTACTTCTCACCCACCCTCACCACATCCATCTGTACCTCAAAATTAACTTTTACCACATTGTCCATCTCCATCCCCTCCTCACACTTCATCACCTCCTACCTCACCTTCCCCTACTCATTTCACTCCTTTCCACTCATCTACCTTAAAAAATTTGTATTAGCCAACTCCCACACCTTCTCCACCTCCATGACTTCATTTTCCTCCAACTTATTTTAGGACTAACACAATGTTAGCCCCACACCATCCTCTAAGGTGAGTGCCCCAATAGGACCCCTCTTAGGTAGAGATTCATAGTTTGGGATCAGACTCTAAAATGACTCCATCCCAAGAATAGGAGGCCCCATCCATATATGAACTTGATGTTGAAAATTTTGGATCAAGTGAGATGGAATTTGGAATACATCAATAACATGGGCTCTAATGAGACCCAAAAAGAGGGAAGGGGCTAGCTAAAGAGGAATAAGAATAGAGAGGTTTGTTCACTATGTGTGAATGTTACCAGTTTGACATATAGGATAAGGACCTCTATCTTTGGAGGCTTCCACCCCAAAGAAAAACCCCTAGAAATAAGGAAGTAGTTTCCCTTCCTTTTTGAAATGTATAATTAATATCCTTAACTTGATATTCCTTTTGATTACATTTTTTATGGCTTAGATGTTCTAGGTCTACCCAATGTTATGAAGATTAATCAATAGTGGCTCTCTTCAGTAATGGCAAGTGTTTAATTTTTTAAAATAGTAATGGAAATTACATTCCATAACATTTTTTTAGACTTGGACATGTGCTCAATAGAAAGGAAGCATGGTAGAGTTGTAGAAATGTACAATAAAGTGGTTTTTAAAAGTAAGCACTGACTAAAGAAGTGACCTCCTTGAAGCAAAAAATCCAAGAAGCCATAGAGGTGAAGGTAAGGGTTTTATAACTTTATAAAACAATTTTTTTTATATGAATCAATAATTATGGATTTCATACCATTAGATGGGAATGTCATCAGGAAATTGGAAACCCTGGTTGAGATTTTACTTAAGAAAAATAAGGAGTACCCCATACCAAGTGATGAGGCTAAAGAAATGATTAAATAATTAAACATGGTCGAAGAAATTTTCAAGATTACTTTGGAGAGAGTTAGTGAGGTTATCCCAAATTTTTATGGCATATTTACACACCTAACATGCCTAATTAAAATAGTGGAAGCATAACTCCATAATGAGGAGGTCTTGAGGTAGCAAGCAGTTGATGCTACCCTTATAATAAAAGACCATGATAATTATGTTAAATCATTCAAAAACATTGAAATAATGGAATTTTTCATTAATAACCATCATCAAAAAATAAATTCAAGTTTTTTCATACTTTAGGAATAGGTTGATAAGGAGGTCTTTGAATTAGAAGACATCTAGAAGGAAGCCAATGTAGCCATGGATGAATAGATGAAAAAGAATGAAACTCCAACTTATTCTTAAAATTTGAAAGAATCAAAAGAGGTAATTTAAATAATAAATTCTAAATTCCTTGATGAATTATCCCATTGAGATGTGTTGAAGAAGGAACTCAAGTAGAAGGGGCCAAAATTTTTGGAGGACACTAGCATGGCTTAGTCTAAAATAGACAAAAAACATAGTGTAGGGTGATGTTGGAACCTAAATTTTGAATAAGTATTGTTATATTTTTGGCATAAAACATAGAGGGACCATTATCCATTTTGACACAATTATTGACATGGTACAATAGAACTATGATGCATAGCTGACGGGCACAAAAGTTGAGGGTCAAGAAGGATAATGGTGCAAGAGACCTAGTGTGAGAGGACCCAATCAAGAGAGAATATGTAAGGAGGAACCCAAGAATAGAGGACTCAAAATAGAAGTATAATACTAGGGATCACATGGTAAGAAAAATTCAAGGGACATGATAGTAATTAGAAGAACAACTCAAGTAAGACACTTTAACCCCACTGATCGAAGGTTTTGTATCAACCTGTGAGGAATAAAATAATTGACTTCCAAAAAATAGCATAGAGTAAGGATCCAAGGGTGTAGATACTCAAGCATATTATAAAAACTAATTTAAAAATCCATGTCTTACTTTTTTGAGAGTCTATGTGTCATCTTTTCATGGTAATTAGAATTATGACACTTGATTAAGGCAAAACACATATAAAAACCCCTATTGTAATCATTTGTAGGAATGGTAGTTTAAATAATAGCTATAAAATATTTTTATTGTAATTCAATAAGTAATTAATTTAAATATAGTGTTTACCATATTGGGTGATAAGTCATGAAATGTTCTAAGTGTTGGATGATGTATATGGTTTATTTCTAAGTCATGGGTATCTTTTTATTTTATCACTACTATTAAATAGTAATGGTAATCCTAGTTATTATGGTAATCAATTATAAAACAATTAGGATAATATTAATATATTTATGGTGTTGATTAATATTTTAAGACTTTTGTTATGAAATATTAACAAACATCCAACATTATGTTTTAAAGCCTTTAAGAACTGGTCCTTCACTGTGTGCTTTAGGTGAGCGTGTAAGACTCATCTCTCACATGATAGGGCCACTAAACTAGCTTGTTGGGGGATATATTTAGAATCTATGTGGAAATAACTAAAATAACCAAAAAAAATGATGTAATTCAATTTTTATTGTATCAAAAAAGTGTCATAATACAAATTTTGGTAGATTTTTGTCATACTAAAAGAGGGACAGATTGACCAATATCAAGTCTTAAAAGCTTGTATTTATTACAAAGAGATAAAGAGAGAGAGATTTATGCATCAAAAAAGGCCCAACCACTTATGATAAATTATCACCAATTTGAGGATACTAATAAATTAGGATCTTATCAACAAAGAACCAACTCTGTAAAAGAATTAAATGTGTATTGCCCTTATATAACTGCCAAATCTTTTATTGGAATCATGTCATCATTTACTTGATCTACTAGTGAGGATCACGTCTTGAAATTGGCTAAAAAGTGCCACATCTACACTAGGTGGCCACATAAACCTTAAAATGTTAACCATGATGAGGTGAGACATAGGTCCACTATATATGAAAACCAATCTTAGACTATTGGTTTTCACTTAGTCACTAGTTTATCTTTGACTTCTGTATTAGACCCAAAAGATCTATTTCACCTATATGAAGCTTTATTGATGATGCTTGGTTTTTGAGCTATGGCCTTGATTAAACCTTGGTTCACCTTTAATCTTAGCTCCTTGATATTTTATTTATTTAGGTCTTGAATAACATTTTTGACTTTCATCAAAAATATCCTAAGCTTGCCTTTGCTCATTGGCAATCAAAAACCACCTAGGCTCATCTACATCATGTATAACTATCTTTGTCTTCATTGGTTCTATATATACTTTGGAATTATTTACTCCACCTAATGCCATTGATATATATATGTACCGATGCCTATGATCTATTGATCTTTTTCTAATTGAATGCACTTGTGCCACTTGTCTTTCATTGATTAGCTCTTTGGATTCACTAACTAGTTTGACTCATGTGCACCATCCGATCAAGATGTATGAGTTCATGTGCACCATTGATCTCCCTATTCTTACTTTAATGTCAATTATTGTGCTCTATCAGATCATTGGTATGATTTAGCATGAACCCTTTATCTACCTAAGACCCATCCATTTATTAGTGATGTTGCTTCATTCAATCAAGACTTGATTATTTTGTACCATTATATCATGTCCAACTTGTAGATATTTAATTATTTAACCTAGGGACCTTTTGACTTAGTTGACATTGCTTCAATCCATTTGATCAAAATGTGTTAGTATGAGGGCTCCTATGGACCATTGGATCCCAACCAAATTTAAACCTTTTAAACACCCTTTGAACTCAAATGGCTACTTGACTTGATTAAAATTAATGTTGACATGAACATCATTTGAAGTCCTTATATATGTATTTAACATCCCACAAAATATCAATTTTAAGCATAGATAGATCTTTGCATGAACTTCATTTTAATGTTAGCACAAACATCTTATGTTTTGGATCTAACTTTGAAAGGCTATAAATTTTGTGCTTTAAGTTATAGCCC
>JARHVA010002838.1:2252500-2330878 GCA_037957365.1 Torreya grandis | reverse complement strand
CCCTTCGAGACGCATGCCTTGAGAAGAAAATCAATTTTATCTGCATAGTTTTGCAAGCAATATCAATTTGGTTTGCTATCAAAATCGCATGCAAACCTCAAGCTCATATGTATGTCATCCCTTTTATACTAGGAAACTCAAAGAATTGATTATGTTTTTCAAAGGCTCTCTCAACATCTATAAAGACAATATGCCATTTTTAGATAATATGAAAATAGATTGAAAGTAAAAAGCTAATGGAATTAGTTGGTTTTATTTTTGATACATGATAATTATATGATTAATAAGATTTATTAATTTTGTTAATTTTTAATATTGAAAAATCTTAAATAATAAGTATGTTGTCATGATCAATTAAAAAGGCATTCCATAAATTTGTTCATAAAAAAATCTTTATATTAATAATAATAAAAAAAAAATAATAATTAAATTATTTTAAAAAAATTAAAAAAAAAAAAAAATAATTAATAAAAAAAATTTATTAAAAAATAAAAATATATTTTTAAATCTAAAAAAAAAAAAAAAAAAAAAAAAATAAAAATAAAATTATAAAAAAAAAAAAAAAAAAAAAAAAAAAAAAAAAACCTAAGAATGAAGACAATTAATATAACATAATTGATAAAAAGATAATATTAAACAGATAACCATCATAATTTTTTTAACTTAACAAACTAACTCACTAACTCAACCATCAGATTTAAATCCTAAATAGGGGTCATTGAAAAAAAACCACCAATCTAAACATGACATATGAACTAAAATGTAAACAATTCAAATTTGAAACTCATTAAAAACGTATAGAAATCATGTCTGAATAAATATTTCAGCCACTAAAAACACACGTTAGACGAACTCATACGAATTACTGCACATGAAGCACCATTTTTTTTCTTTTTCTTTTTCTTTTTAGCTCCAATAAAATATGGAAATTCAAACCCTAATTTTAACATTTAAACTATCTTTTTCCAGAGTCCACAAGAAGCAAGTTTCCACACTATCTTTTCCTTGACACACATCCTCCTGTTACATTTTAGCATTATAAATATGCGCTGAGATATACTTTAGAGTGAAAACAAAACCATGCAATAGATATGCTGCAGTACGATATACAAAGGAGTTCAGCTGTATTCCACAACACAAAGCTAGTAGATTCTATCTTTACCAGTTCAAAAGCTTAGCAAACAGATACTCTATCGCATTGTCCATCACTCCAAAGCATTTGATCCTCCACCTCACGTGCAATGCCAGCACCATCACTACTGCAGAAAATCCCGTGCCAATGGCCAATCCACAACCAATCTCGTACCATGGAAACCCTTCCTCTTCGACATCCATGCTGGGAGGAGGAACAGATGCATGGCGGAATTGTGGACGAGAACACTTCCTCTCAAGCGGGCATCCCCACAGATTTGTATTTCCTAGATATGATGAATTTTCAAATGTTGCCATCTGGCCTCCTTGCTCTGGTATTTTCCCTGACAGACTGTTGTAAGATACATTTAGAAATGCCAAATAACTGAGAAGGCCAAGCTCAGACGGAATTTGTCCTGAAAATTTGTTGACAGAAAGGTCCAGCGACTCCAATTGTCCCAAATTACCCACACCAGCTGGAATTGGCCCACTGAGATTGTTCTTGGAGAGATTGAGATACATCAAGCCCTTTAGACTTTCAATTACAGTTGGGAGATGTCCCACTAATTTATTATTTGAGAGATCAATGCACGTCAAACTGGAAAGAATATACTCATAATGCAAATCTAATCCCTTGATATCTAGATCTACACTATCCACATAGTATTTATTATTAGCATAACTCCTTGTACGGTTTTCTCCCAGCTTGGAGGCCTTTTGCTTTTGATCTTGGTCCATGGCTGAAAAATTGAAGTAGGTGTCAGGGATCCCACCAGACAAAAGATTTGAAGAAAGATCTAAAATTTGAAGTTCAGGGATTTGGCCGATTTGCGGAGGAAGTTTTCCTTTGAATTTGTTCGATCTCATCACGAGAACTTGCAGACTTGAAAAATCAGCTATCCAATCTGGAATGTTTCCTGTTAAATTATTTTCTCCCACATCAAGTACCTGTAACATTGAAATATTTTTTAAAGACTGAGGAAGATGTCCTTGTAAATTGTTGTTTCCCATGCGCAAAGACACAAGTTGTTTCATATTCCCCAGCTCCTTAGGGATCTCACCCTTATGATTATTAGCCATGTTAAAGATGGCAACAGATGATAAATTGGCGAGGTTTGCAGGGATCACTCCGCCCAGATTATTGTTTTCCAAATTGAGCAACTCAATAGAACGCATATTACCCAAACTAGCAGGGACACTTCCTGATACAAGATTTTTTGATATATCCAAAAGCTTAAGAGAGGTCATATTTCCCAGTGAAGCAGGTGTTGGCCCTTCAAGTTTGTTGTCTGCAAGTTGCAATGTAAAAAGGCTGCCCAAATTACTCAAAGCCGCAGGGACCATACCTGTTAACCTATTTTTTGAGATATCCAAAAAAAACAAATTTTGTCCCATATTACCTAATGAAGCCGGTATTGGCCCTTCAAATTTGTTATCTGCAAGTGTCAATTCTTTGAAGCCTTTGAAATGCATATCAATATCAGCTATTAAATTTCCACTCAGTTCATTTTTAGACAGATCTAACCTGAAATCCTTTCCATGTACCACCCCAACAGGAGCCAAAGCTCCTTCCAAATGATTGTCGGACAGGTTCAGAATGTTAAGCTCTGATGAAAAATCCCATAGCCACGAAGGAATATCACCCTCAAGTTTGCTAGCTGATAAATCCAGTGTGCCTAGTCTATATTGAGTTGAAATCCATCTTGGAATTGGGCCTCCAATTGTACATCCGCTCAAATTTATAACCTCCAGTTGAAATGGAGGAATCCAAGTTGAGCTAAATTTGATATTGATTCCGCCGGGCAATTCTAACATTCTCAAGTTGGAAGTATTCTGAAAGAGAGCCTCAGTAATTGTTCCAAACATCATATTGTTGCCTGACAGGAATAAGCTCCAAAGAGATGACGGCAGTGTAGGAGGAATACTTCCATTCAACTGGTTGTCACTCACATCAAGATAGGTTAGGGAAGAGAGTTGAGAAAATGATAGGGGAAGACCTCCACTCAATTGATTTTCAGCTAGGTCCAAAGAGCTAAGAGCAGAGAGATTTCCTATGGACGAAGGGATTGTGCCACTAAGTTGGTTTCTGCTAAGACTGATGTAAGTAAGATTGGTGAGAAGACCCAAGCTGCCAGGAATAACACCACCTAATTTGTTCCACATAAGACTTAAATAAGAAAGGCTTCCTAAATTAGTATGGATACACCCCAAAGAAGGAGGTATGCTACCTGTCAGCTCGTTAAATCCTAGGTCTAGATATTTAAGACTCGTGAGATTCCCAATAGTTTTGGGAATTGCACCCACAATGTTGTTTTCATGGAGGTCAAGGCTTGCCAAATAACGCAGCTCTGTTAAACTATCAGGAATGGAACAATTTAAGAAATTGAAACTCAGGTCAAGTGATGTTAATTTGCTCATATTTCTCATCCAAGCAGGTATTACCACAAATGCATTACTACCTAAATCCAGAAAAGCAAGGGATGAAATATTGAGCAATGAAAGAGGGATGGTGGAACCTGGCAGATTACATTGATCCAGCTCGAGATGTGTAAGGTGCGACAGACCACCCATGATACTCCCCCAACTTATATCTTTGACTTGGATACTATTCATTGAAAGAAATTTTAAGGATGATAGGTTAGACAACCACTGTAAGCTAGGGATTTCTAAATTGGAATTCCCAAGATTTAAATAAAGCAAGGAAGACAAATTTCCAAGGTGGGGTGGAACTTCTCCCAGAAAATGCGTTCCGGACAAGCTTAGATATGTCAAGTTTGTCAAAGAGCCCAGGCCTTCTGGCATTGGAATTCCGAAAAATTCATTATCACTCAAATCCAAATGCTGAAGATTTTTTAACTCAAACAAAGAGGAATCAATGTGATCACTTACAGTTGAAAGCTGAAGCCCACTGAGATCCAATTTAGTGACATGCCCACCCAATACCATTTCATCACAGCGTACACCTTTCCAAGAACAGCACTCATTCCCCTCCCACGACTTCAGCTTTTCAGCTGAAGCCTTCAAGCTGGCCTTAAATCTCTGAAGCGCTTTCAATTCACTATGTGGACATCCTTCAATACTATAAAAGATAGCAAGGAAAAGGAGAAAACATAGATTGAGACGACGCAAAGTATTCGTGTGAGCCATGCTTTGGTTATGACAAGCACCCACCGTCCACTGCTTTACTTTGCATATTGGCCAGCTCTTCCATTGTCTTTATATTAGTCTTTTATCCCCTTTGCCTTACTAGTTGCAGTGTGAAGGAGGAGTTGGAGGAAACAGGAAATGCATGGAAATTGGTAGGAAAATGCAGGGAAACGGACCGTATGCTTCAACTGATAGAAAAGTCTTCTTTTTTGAGATGCCCATCACTGATAGAAAAGTCCTCCTTTTTAATGTTCAACTGAGAAAACCCGTCCTTACCGTGAGCTGCGGTAAAAAGTCTTCTTTTTTGTTGTCATTCAACTCGTGGTCAGTCATATGGAGAAGAGAATAACCAGTAATGTTGTATATGTATATATCTAATTGTATATTAGAAATAATATTTATAGATAATGATTGATAAATATTGGTACATATAAATTTATTAGTTTAGATATATTCATTTGTTACGAAGAATTTAGTATGTATATCAACGATTTAAATGTACTTATAAGTGTTGTTTTTAGTAAAGGGAAATGCAAGTAGAAAAAAGATAACTACATATTATGTTGATTTATGTACAATAATTATTTTAATATTTTTAAATCCATAACTCATGAATAGTATATTATTTCTAAAATTATTACATGAGATTGATCTATTACTTATACCTTAGTTTTATGTAATATGTTTAACAGTTGTTACAAATGTTTTAGGTGATTGATTTTGGAAAGACACGTGAAAAGTAAAGATATTATGATACCTATGTGATAAATTTACATGTGGTATTGTATGAACATCTATATTTTATAATTGCTTCTTTAATGTATTTTGGAATTGCTTCTAGAGTGTAAAATTTCCACATTCAAAAAATTAATCCCATATTTATTAGTTATAGGCTTGGTATACAGCCACATATACACCCCATAGATCTTTATGCTAAGGGAGGTCATGCCACAGTGGAAGTGGCCCTCCTGCTAACATAATTTTAATTAGTAGTGAAATGAGTATATCTTTTTGTTTGGCTTTCCATCCGCCCCTTCCCTCCTACGTCTTCTATGGCTTCACAATACAAAAACAAAATCTTTCTTAAATGCCTTTAAAAACATGTCTTACTACGGGCCAAGTAAGATATTTCTCTTCATTGCATCTTGGATTTGTTTTTATAATTCTAAACTCCTCATTTATTCAAAAAATTAATCCCACATTGCTTGGTGGTATTTGACTGTGGAAACATATAAACCCATTACAATATGGTCCTTATTCTTTTAGGGGTGGTGGCAGAATGGAAATGATATTCATACTAATCCAATGGTTGATTGGTTGCATAATGAGTATGTTTTCTTTTTTGGCCTTCCTCTCTACTCCTATATAGCTTCATAATCCCAAAGAAACAAATCTTTCTCAAATGTCTCTAAACATGTGCTTTACTACCCCAATTCAGATATGCCTCTTCAGTGCATCTTGAAATTTCTTCAACAACTATCAATCCTCACTCATTCAAAAACCTAGTCCTACAATGGTTGGTGTAACATAGTAATCTAAAGATGATGTTAGTTAAATGTTAGTAGAAACAACTAATAAATTCATTCAAGATCTGATATTCTAAGCCTAAATCCCTGGGTGAAAAAATGACTAACAACTAAACATCTAAGAAGAAGACTTTACCAATTTTGCCTTCCTTGAGAGTCTTATTTTTAATTGGCATGATAGAGGAATTGTGTTTGGCTTGTGAAAAGTTGGTCTTTGGAAATGGTGCATTTAAAAATGGGGCAACATCTCCCTTGTTCACTTGGCATTTATCTATGGCATGTGTTGAATAAAATGAAGCTCTAAACACAATTTTGATAATAAGTTTTCTCTAATAAGCTTGTTGAAGGAATGTGATGACCCTTCTATTTATAGTTTTCCTAAAATTAGATTGATTGTTCGATCCATATCAAGATGTGTGGTTATTATTTGGTTCAATTTTGGAGGCCTAAATAAAATAAATGCTTGGAATTGAATTGCATTTATTAGTCATGGCTTGCATTAACTCAAATATTTGTTTGTATTCATTTCTTAGTGCTTGTCAACTTTCAAGATGATGTCACTATTGACCATTTTGACCATAAGTTAAAATGGGTTAACCCTCTATAGTCAATAACTATATATAGGAGTATACTATAATGCTATAGGGTTTCATAGTCTATTTTATATCATTTCATATGTTTCTAGCCTTGGTCATGGTTTAATTAAGTCTTTATGTCATTTTGAGTCACTTAGGGGTCATTTTGGAGTCCTAAATTCAAGTGACGTGGTTTTCAAGTTGTCCAAGTGTTCTAGTTCCCTTTAAAATGTCCAATATGTTATATTTTATATCATGAATGTCAATCCCATCTGAAACTTGCAAGTTCTCTAACTAAACATCAAGAAAAAAACTTAAAAAGGACTTTGGCACTTGTATGTCATATAGGTGAGTGTGACACATGTGACAACATTGTAGAATGACTCTTCAACTTCCCTAGAATCATCTTAGTGTTTGATAATCTTTAGAAGTGCTGAAAATTATCAAAAAACTATTCTTCTCCTTCATCACCCTTCTAGACATGCAGAACCAATCAACAAGTTTATGCTTAGTACGACTAGTTGGAGAAGTTTCAGATCAAATTATTTTAGGGGGTGATATTAAATTTAGTGCACTTCATTTTCAGAATAATATTTTAAGGATTTATCATATGTGCTTTATGAATAATCTCTAATAATTTGATTGTGTTTTTCTACTCACTATTTTCTATACCCTATAGGTTTTTCTCTTGATTGGATAAGTCCATACAATACAATAGATGGAATTGACTCTAGAGACATGGAAATATTCACCTCATGTTCCCAATGTTTGGTTTCATGTTTTAAAGTGTTTTGATATGAAAATCATCTCAAGTTTTAGGTAAAGACACCTTTCTATGTTACATGTAGGTTTCCACCACTTCCAATGTCTTCATGTCTTGATAATGGTGTCAGAGGATGGTGATAGTTTTATCTTAATGTTTCTAATCTTATCCTAGTCCCTTCTCCATTCAAATTCATCCTCAAAGGAATAACCATGGAGTGACAGCCAAGAGATATGCCATACAGTCAGTTTGCTCCATGATTGTTATACATAGTCAACTAAGTGGGTTGTGCAAGGCTTTGAAATGCATCCATGGGATTTTGATTGAGTTCCTAAGGTGTTTAACATACCTTTTCACATGAAAAATCAAATTAAGTTCCCCAAAATGGTATATAACCAGTTGTGACAACTAGACCTCCTATATAGCCAAAATTCCTGCAGAAGGTGCATTCATAGTCATCATAACTTAAGTGTAATGAAGGTTTACATAACACTCATGGAGAAGTAATGAAGAGATATAAGGTGTTGAGCATTCTCTTATAACATGAAAAAACAAGTTAAACCCTAGGTGGCACCATAGAGAGCATGAGAAGATAAGTTCCAATATACACACAATCTTCCACCATTAGTGAACATGTACAGGAGTCTCTCAAGAGGATGTCATGTTGGAATGGGAGCCTTGATATTTATTTCAAATCCTTTGGAGTGTTAATATTAAATTTGGAGAAATTTTGAGGTATTATAATTGATTACAAGTATATATATATATATATATATATATATATATATATATATATATATATATATATATATATATATCTTTCACACTGCCTACAGTACTACTCATTGTTTGCATGTATGTAAAAGTCCACCTATAGGTGGCACTAGCATAGGGTTTAAAAAGTTGATAAGAAGAGATGTGACATGTTTGGAATCCATCCTAATTTTTATTTAATTTAATTATTGTATGATTAACATGCTTAAATCATAAAGCTGACAAATAAGAGTGAAAACCCACTTCAAGAGTTGATGATTGGAACTCAAGGACAAAATCCCTAAAAGCATAAAATAGAGCACCTTGCCATTTTGTTGATATATATGACAAGGTTACCAAGAGTTTAGATGCAACTAAATGTGCGTATCTTGTATCCCCCACATAGGGGAAGAGTTCTTCAGAAGTTGGAGGGTAGATGATTAGTGGAAGGTAGTTGTTGAAAGGCCCAAAGATACACCTTTGAATACTAAAGTTTCTTCATTGTCATCTACAAGATTTGAGCTCCAAAGAGACCTCTTAACCCAAGATTGAAATATTGAACCAGGCCTACATGATTGAATGGTACTAAATATTTGAAAATAACATTTATGATCTAAAGTTCATATAAAGAGGATGATATGCAGAGTTTTGAGCCCCATATACACCTACATGGGTCTTTTCCTTTAAATTACCCACCTATAGCTAAGGGCAAACTCTTACATCATCCCTGATAAGGACTTAAACATGGAAACATAAACATTGGTTGATGGAACATGATTCAAAATGATTAATAGGATCCTAAAGTGACGTGACACATATTCTAAACTAAATGTACACCTATAGGATCCTTCTTATTCCAACATAGTCAATTATAGTTGATTGTAGGTAATAGTGGGCTAAGGAGTGATGTTCTGATGTTGACATAGCCCAAACATGAAATTAATGGGTCCAAATCATTGAAAAATGATATTTTAATATTTGAGAAGGCTTATGTAATGTTTTAAAATTCTAATCCATACAAGGTCACCTATAAGTGCCTCTCCCAAATAGAAAACATAGTCAATAACCTAGTCAAGTTGAAAATCAAGGCATATGTGAGGAGGTATGTGGGAAGTTGGAGTGATAAGTAGAGATTGGAACACATTCATCATGATCATGATAGTATTATGACACTCTCATGGTGGATATAATTCAAATAGAGGACTCTAATCATGCAATCTATAGTCATATGATAAAACCCTGCACATAGTCCCCTTCATCATTATCTATCTTGGGTCTTGAAAGAATTAAAGGGTCTAATGAGGTGAAAAAAGTGTTGAAAACTTGTACAAAGTTTATATGTCACTTGGGGAAACCTATCCAAATTATAATTTTTCATAGGAGAAAAGGGAAGTACCCTCTATTTTTTTTTGAGATAGAGGGTACTTCCCTAGAGTGCAAACCTTACAAGTTTTGAGGAAAAAGATGATTAGGTGTTCTAGGAGATTATTAGACCTTGTAAGGATGTTTGAAAATTTGGATGAAATATAGAAAAACATGAGAAACCTTTCACAAAAGGAACAATCTCAGAAGGATAGTTTAAGCCTTCATGAATGTAGAGAGGCCTATTAGGTATGGTTTTGGCCTAAGGCCCAAATGGGAGGTCAATTTCACTTCCAACCTTAGGTGAGCATTATGATGTATTATAACATGGTTATGAGGATATTTTTGATGTTTATAAGCTTATATTATGCATAAAACTCCATAAGAATGTCACTTTTGGTCCAAGGACAACATTAAGCCTATGAAAAATGAGGAACTAAGCTCGATAGTGTAATTTTGAGTGCTCACATATTATTGGAGAGTGTGCATAGAGGTCCAATAATTTTGGGGAAGTTTAAAATGGTCCTAAACATTGATTTTTTGGAATTTTTATATAAATATAATGTCACATTTATATGAACAAATCCTAAGAGTGAAATGAGCCTAAAACCCTACAAAACCCTAAATAAGGACCCTACTAGGAAAACAAGGATGGAGAGCTATATAGATGATATGAAATGGGAAAAGGATGTAACTGAACCTTATAGGGGACTCTCCAAGTCACCTTGCTATCATATTGAGTTGTACCCTACCTATATAGATAGGGTACAAAACTAGATTTCTTTAACTATTTTAGGTGTTTTATAGGTCATAATGACTTTCATGAAAAGTAATCAAATTTTGGAATGATATAGAGACTTATTATAACTCATTATGATCATTTAATGCTTCATCAAAACTCCTAAGTACTTTTACCCTCACCTCCATCTGAGCCAGTCAAAACTGGCAAAGTGAACAAGATAGTGAGAAGGGTGAGAACTTTAAGTGGATGACTTTTTAAGGTGCACTTGAGGAATATAAGGTTATGGGAGGCATTGACATGTGTCATTCACTCATATTTATTTATTTTCATGGAAAACTTAAGGTAATTTTGAGGCCAAGTGTGAGGGGTGAGTGAAAGAGGAGTTTCTTGGATTATAGGCAGTGATGTCTCACTTATAGAAGAATCCAAATGATTAAGGATGCAACCAATGCATGGTGGAGCATGTCTATAACCCATACCTATTATTTAAATCATGATATCTATCCCTATTCAATTTTAAGAGGTTACAAAAGGGCTAAATGATGAAGGCAATTTTCTTGTGTAGAATGAGGAGCCTTATGCCACATTTAATGGAGTTTCATGCTTTTGAAAGCCATTTTTCTTATAATAAATTGCATGGTATATCTCAAAATCATTATATTGGTTGTGTAACTCCTTATCTTAGCATTATAAGTGTTCTACTGACCCTTGGACTTCATTATATCCTCCTCTATCTCAAGTTATATATGTAGTTGCCATTTTGGGCTTTGTAATCTAATACCACACCATGTATGGAAAATACCTACTGGAATAACATTGTATTTTTCCTTTTAACATTAATTCAAGTCTCTTTCTGAGTTCATAAACAATTTTTTAAGTGTGCAAGTGATGTATGGTGATGCAACGTGATAATTCTCTATCCTTTATTCCCTTATCCTTTCATGTTTGAGAAAGAGTTCCTATCCTAAAGGGTCATATAAAGTGTAGGCACATGTGTTAGGATTATTTAAAGTGTATGATTATCCTTGGAGTGTTAAATTTTAAATCTGGTTCATTTTCTTTGTGTTTATTCGTGCATTTGTCCTCTATATTGAAACACTCATGTTAGAATCCTTTAAGACTTAGAAGCTAGTTTGTGTACCTTGATTCTTAGTGGATGAAGTATGATGTTCATGTGTAAAACATATTGGTGTATCACCCCCTTAGAGGAGGTCCATTTCATGAAAACTCTAACTCTTTTCCCCACAAGCAAGAATCAGTCTAAGTGATAAGAATTTCAAGACATATTTAGGGAACTAACCCTTAAATCTAGAGGCTCACTTCCACTAGAGGTACACCCACATAACTGGAAGTGTTCCCATGTTTCCAAAATATATAATGGGATTAAACACCATATTTTAGGGTATAATATTTGGTGACAACATTTCTAACATGCCTGATGGGACCATTGTCTTCAAGATAACTTGTCAAGGTGAATGTTAGTCTTGACAACATCAGCTGCAAATTGGTGTGCCACTCAGCATTTGGAGACTCCTTCAAGGTAAATTATGGTTCAAGGCCATTGTTTTTTTTATAAAATTTCTCTCATAATTAATGATTCTCATTAGGTCATCATCTAGTAGAGTGTTCAACCTCATTAGTCCATCTATTCAGCCTGAAATTCCTCTTGAAGTTTAATATCCTGATCCTAATCTACCCTTTAAGGACCAAGAGGATTTTTCTAGCCATGGAAGCCAAGAGAGTGAAGAGGTTGAATAAAATTAAGATATTGAATAATAAATGGCTATAACCCATGCTTTCCCTACCTTCAATATTGAAAATACAATTCACCTTCAAGCATATGATGACATTCCTCTTAATGCCATAAAAGGTGTGCCCCTATTTAATGGTGAGTGTCATGTTACACCTAGTGAACACATTATGGATATCTCCAACTTTTTTAGCTTCCACAATGTCACTAAAGAGAAAATTTCCATTAGAATCCTTGATATGTCCCTTATAGGTAAATATATTGATTGGTATAGGAATCTAGAAGGTGGATTCATCACATTATGGGATGAATTTGGAGTGTTTTTAACCTCAAGATTTTGAAATGAAATTGATCATGCCTCTCTCATACACCATCTTAATGTGATAAAAATAGAATCCAAATAAAAAATTCATGAATTTAATTAGATGTTTCAAAAGACTTGGTTTATATTGTCTTCTCCCATGAGGCCACCTCCTAGTTTTGTGTTCCCTACCTACTTGAGAGCCATTGGTACTAAAATTGCTATCATGCTTCAATCCATGGGTGGTTCCACTCTTCCCAAAACATATTAAATTGTTATCAAAGCTGAAAATGGTCTCATATAAGCTATAAGGTTACCTCCTAAGGTGTATATACCTCCATTTCATCATAATTTTGCTATTACTTTAGATGTAACCCAAATTCCTAATGCCAATAACAAGCCCAAGACTGCTCTTAAGAAGGCATAAAATATCATAGATCCATATGCAAAAATTCAAGCCTTAGAATTTGAGCTTAGGCAAGAGAGAACTTAAAAGTGTGCCTATCAAAATCCTTATCCTTATCAACAAAAATATGGTCAAAAATCTGGAAGAAGAAGAGGCCAATTGCAGCCTAACTCCAACATCCCTGCCAATGTATACAATCCTAACTCCACCACCAATGCAAGAGAGGTGGTACTAGTTCATAGAAACTTGGTGCAAGGAGAATATTGGAAACAAATAAAATTAATGTATGCTAATTAAGGAGGATAGAAATATCTTATTTCTCAATAAGGATCTACTCCTCTCTTATCAATTGAGGATGAGGTCATGATGCAAGAAAATAAGGATTGGAAGCCTCATGGAGAAATATTTACAAACTTATTTTTGGAAGACACTTTTTTACTCAATTAGGGAGAATTTATTTTATAAAATACAAGGGATAAGATAAAGTATCTAGTAGGTGAAAATATAATAACTACAAGATCATCTAATCACCCTTCAATTTAGTCAAGCATGGATGTAAGTGTGACAGTTCCAAAAGCTCCTACATCTCCTTCAAAACAAAATTTGGTAAGGTATGCTCAATGTGTCTTTATTATTCAAGCTCCAAAAAATCCTTTGCCTTCAAATAATAAATAAAAGGTGAGTACTAATGCTCTAAACATAGTGGATTCCTTGAAACATACCAAATCATCTCTCTTTGTGGAATATCCTTCATATGCCTAGCCAAAAAGAGTTGTTACAAAATCAATTATCCACTATTCCTACTAAAATTTATTCTTCAAGTCAAAGTAAAAGTAATGTTTTACTTTAAAATGTCTCTAATACATTTTTTGAACCATCTACTAAGGATGAGAAACCATCACCATTCTATCTCACTCTCATAGTGGGTAAAAAATTGGTCCACAATTGCATAGTTGATAGTGGATCCTCTACTTCATTCATGCTTGAAGTTGTAGCTGATAAGTTGGGCCCAAAATATGAAAATAATATAAAATGAGATATTTAACTATATGTTACACCTACTAAGACAATGAGGCTGATAAAAAACTTGAAGGTCTTGTTGCATGATTGTCCTAGCTTTCCTATCTTCCAAGACATAGTTGTTGATCTCCCAACTCACTTTGGAATATACCTTTCAAGAGACTTTAAAAATAATATAGGTGGCTATCTCTCAGATGATTATTTCTTCTTGGGCTTTAATACAAGGTATGAGACTAAGGTGACAATTAGAACTCAACCTCTTGCAACGTTTTATATTGAGCCTTACATTGAAACAAGCTCTAAATTTAATTGTGTGATCAATGAGAAGGAGGAGCCTAATGTGGATGATGGAGCTTATAAACTTGAAGGAATTTTTAATTTTTTCTTGGATGAATATGGTGTAGATACATATGGACATGATCCTTATGCATACTTTGAAAAAACTGAACTTGAGACTTATATCATGCATGAAGAGCCATATGAGGGAGTTGAGGTAAGTGTCAAACATTCTCATGCTATTAAAGGTAACTATATGATTCATGAGTATGATTATCATAGGTTTATGAATCTAATTATACACCATAGTGGGAAAAATTATATATTTATCCATGCCATTGATGAGGATGCTTTGGATTTTGACACTCATGAGGTGGATGAGAATGACTTGTGGCAAAGGTTTGATGTCATATGTCATGAGTTTGATCAGCTTGGTAATGTTACTTAACCTCTCAATAAGTCCAAATATGATTTGGTTAATGTATCTAACAAACATGATATTGATTATCTCACCAAGCATGGATAAAATGCTCATGTTGTGAATGAAGAAGAACTATGGCAAAAACTCAATACCATATGCAAAGAGTTTGACAAGTTGGGTAAGTATCCATTTTATCCAAGAAATTATATATATAATTTCAAGGTTTCTAATGAGACTAATGATCATATTGACAAGTATTCCATCAAGTAGAAAGATGAAGGTCACTATGTTGATCAAAAACCTGTTATCATGAAGCAAATTGATGATGCTAGTGTCTAAGAAGTGGACATGGATTATGAAGTCAAGCCAAAATTTGTTGTAACTTAATAAAATTTAGAATACTCACCTAATTTTTATCCATGTCCAAAGGTATTGGATCATGAATAAGAAAATCTTGAGACTCCAAAACATCAACTACATTCTATCTGAAGAGAAGACAAGGATCAAAACACTGTCATACACTCTAATATGCACTTTTTTGGAGAATATCCAATGGATATGATAGAGATTAAAATAATTGTATCCCCAATCAAGTTTATTAGAGAACAATAAAGATCATTCATGAAGGTCCCAAATAGTTCACTTGTAGACCCAAGAAGATTCAAAGGTGGTAGGCCACATATGCAAGTGATTGGTGATGAGAATACTCCTCATGATAGGTTGAATCCATGGAGTGATAAAGATGTAATGGGGATCATATTTGACCTTGATTAAGGTATGATCAGTTTTTCCATCTCAAAAGTGAGGTTTATAAATATTAGGTTAGGTGTGTGTTTCCATTCATGTTGTGTTGTGTTCCCTAAGTGTTCTAGTTGAACATGTGTGTGTCTTGTTTTTTATGTATTTCCTTGTGTTTGGTGTGTTGTAAAATAAAATTTGGGTGTTATACCTATGTACATGTGACTCCATGGCCCAATGAATAGGATTAGGTAATTAGTCTTGGCATATAAATCATACCACCCATGAGAAATCACCAAGAATGTTGACCATTTTAACCACAAGTCAAAATGGATCAACCCCTATAGTCAAAAACTTCATATAGTGGTATAATATAATGTTTTAGGGTGTATCATAGTGTATTTTATGTCATTTAATATGTTTCTAGCCTTGGTCATGGTCTAATTAAGTCTTTATGTCATTTTAAGTCATTTAGGGGTCATTATGGGGTTTTAAATGAAAATGGAATAGTTTTCAATGTGTAGAAGTGTTATATTTCTCTTTCCAATGTCCAATATGTCATATTACCTATTAGGAATGTCAGTCCCATCTAAGGCTTATAGGTTCTATAACTAAAAATCAAGAAAACAATTAAAAAAGGAGTTTAGCACTTATACTGCCTATATGGGAGTGTGACATGTGTGATAAATTTTTGGTATGACTCTTCAACTTCCATAGACTCATATAAAAGTTTTATAATATTTTTAAGTGCTAAAAATGGTCAAAAAATGTTTTGCTCCTTCATCACCCTTCTAGACATGCAGAACTAGTCAATAGGTTCATGCTTAGTATGGCCATTTAGAGAAGTTTTAGACCAAATTATTTTGGTGGGTGATATTAAACTCATATAACTTCATTTTAATAAGAATTTTTTAAGGATTGGTCATAAATGATTTATGAATCATCTCTAACACGTTGATTGTGTTTTTCTACTCATTATTTCCTATACCCTATAGGTTTTTATCTTGATTGGACAAGTTTTAACCATATATATGATGGAATTGACTCTATATGACATAAATATTAAACTAATGTCCTAGATTCTTTGTTTCATGTTTGGAAAATCATCTCAAGTTACAGATATAAAATCCTTTCTATGTTGTAGGTAGGTTTCCACCACTTCCAATGTCTTCATGTCTTACTAATGGTGTCAAAGGATGGTGATAGGTTTATCATAATGTTTATAATATCCTATTGGTACCTTCTCCATTCAAATTCAGCCTCAAAGGAATAACCATGGAGTGGCAGCCAAGAGATATGCCATACAGTCAGTTTGCTCCATGACTATCATACATAGTCAACTAAGTGGGTTGTGAAAGGATCTAAAATTAATCCATGATATTTTGATTGAGTTATTAAGGTGTTTAAAATGCCTTTTTTCATTAATAATAAAATTTATTTCTCCAAAATTATATATAACCATTTGTGAAAACTAGACCTCCTATACATCCAAGGTTTATGTAGAAGGTGCATTCATAGTCATGGTAAGTTACATGTAATAAAGGTATGAATAACACCCATGGAGAAATAATGAATATATATGAGGTGTTGAGAATGTTATTATAAAATTAATAAATAATTTAAACCCTAGGTGGCACCATAGATAACATGAGAAGACAAGTTCCAATATACACACAGTCTTCCACCATTGATGAACATACACAGGAGTCTCTCAGGAACACGTCATGTTAGAATGGTATAATTGATAGTTGTTTAAAATAATTTGGAGTGTTAATATTTCATTTAGATACCTTATGAGGTCTTATAATTTATTACAAATATATATATATATATATATATATATATATATATATATATATATATATATATATATATATATATATATATATATATATATCTTGCACATTACCTAGAGTACTACTCACTATCTGCATGTATGCAAAAGTCCACCTACAGGTGGCACTAGTAGAGGGTTTAAAATGTTGATCAGAGGAGATGTGACATGATTTGAATCCATAATAAGGTTTTTTTAATTTAAATATGGTATGAAAAACATTATTAAGGCATAAATTTGGAAAATAAGAGTGAAAATCCACTTTGAGAGTTGATGATTGGAACTCAAGGATAAAATCCCTAAAAGCATAGAACATAGCACCTTGCCATTTTGTTGATATCATATGATAAGGTTAAAAATATTTTAGATGAAAATAAATGTGAATATATTGTATCCCCAACATATATGAATAATTATAAAAAATTTAGAGGAAGATGATTAGTGGAAGGTAGTTGTTGAAAGGCCCAAAGATACACCTTTGAACACTAAAATTTATTCAGTATCATCTATAAGATTTGAGATCCAAAGAGACCTCTTCACCCAAGATTGAAATATTGAACCATGCCTCCATGATTGAATGGTCCTATATAGTTGAAAATAAAATTTATGATCTAAATGTCATTTCAATAAGATGATATCCATAGTTTTGAGCCCAATATACACCTACAAGGGTCTTCTCTTTGGAAACTACCCACCTATAACTAAGGGCAAACTCCTACATCATCAATGATAAGGACATAATCATGGGAACACCAAAATTGGTTGATGGAAGATTATTCCAAATGAATCATAGTATCCCAAAGTGATGTGACACATTCCAAATGAAATCTACACCTACAAGATCCTACTTGTTCCAACATAGTCAACTATAGTTGACTATAGGTAATAATGGGCTGAGTGATGTTTTGATGTTAACATAGCCCAATAATGAAATTAATGTGTCCAAATAATCTATAAAATATATTTTAAGTATTATATAAGGCTTGTGTATTGTTTTTGAAACTTAATCCATACAAGGTGACCTATATGTGCCTTTCCCAAATAGGAAACACAATCAACAACACAGTCAAGTTGAAAAGTAAGGCATATGTGAGGAAGTATGTGGGAGTTTGGAGTGATGAATGGAGATTGTAACACCTTAATAATGATAATTATAGTCACATGACACTCTCATGGTGGATATAATTTAGAGAGAGGACTCTAATCATGCAATCTATAGTCATATGATAAAACCCTGCACACAATCCCCTTCATCATAGTCTGTCTCAGGTCTTGAAAGAATTAAAGGGTATAATGAGGTGACCAAGGGTTGAAAACTTGTATAGAGTGTCTATGTCACTTTGGGAAGCCTATCTAATTGATACTTTATCAGAGGAAATATGGGAAGTAACCTTTGGTTTGTTTCAGATAGAGGGTGCTTCCTTAAAGTGAAAACCCTACAAGTTTTGAGGGAAAATATTATCAAGTGTACTAAGACCTGATTAGACCTTGAAAGGATGTGTGAAAATTCATATGACATATAAAAAAAATGAAAAACCTTCCATAAAAGGAATAAACTCAACATGATGGTTTAAACGTTCAAGAATGCAAACAAACCTATTTGGCATGGTTTTGGCCTAAGACCCAAATGGGAGGTCAGTTTCAATTCCAGCCTTAGGTGAGAATTCCAATGTATTAGGACATGTTTTTTAGGATATTTAAAATGTGTCTAAGCTTATACTATGCATAAAAATCCACAATAATCTCATTTTTGGCCCAAAGACAACATTAAGCCTATGCAAAATGAGGATCTAAGCTCGATAGGGTAGCTTTGAGTGCTCACATCTTATTGGAGAATGTGCATGGAGATACAAAGAGTTTGGGGAAGTTGAAAGGGGTCTTGAACATTGATTTTGTGGAATTATATTCAACTCCAATGTCACATTTGTATGAATTAAACCTAAGAGTGAAATGAACCTAATACTGTACAAAACTATGAATAAGGACTTGATTAGGAAAACAAAGATATAGAGCTATCTAGATGATGAATTAAACCTAAGAGTGAAATGAACCTAATACTTTACAAAACTATGAATAAGGACTTGATTAGGAAAATAAAGATATAGAGCTATCTAGATGATATGTAATGGGAATATAAGTGACTGAACCTTGTAGGGGACTCTCCAAGGCACCTTCCTATCATATTGATTTTTACCCTACCTGTACAGACAAGGTATAAAACTAAATTTCTTTGACTATTTTCGGTGTTTTATAATTTATAAGGACTTTCAATAAATGAAATAAATTTTGGGAATGATATAGATACTTATTCTAAATCATTATGATAATTTAATGCTTCATCAAAACTCCTAAGTGTTTCTACCATCACCTCCATCTTAGCCAGTCAAAACTAGTAAAGTGACCAAGATAGTGAGAATTTCAAGTGGATGAAATTTTAAGGTGAACCTAAGGAATATAAGGCTATGGGAGGCTTTGACATGTGTCCTTCACTCCTTTTTATGGATTTTCATGGAAAAGTGAAGAAAATTTTGAGGCTAAGTGTGAGGGGTGAGTGAAAGAGGAGTTTCTTGGACTGTAGGTAATGATTGCTCACTTTCATAAGAATACCAATTATTAGGGATGCATCCAATGCATGGTGGATCATGTATACAATCCTTCCCTCTTAGTTCAATCATGACATCTATCCCTATTTAGTTGTGGGATGTTCTAAAAGGGCTAAATGATGAAGGGATTTATCTTATGTAGAATAAGGAACATTACACCAAATTTCATGGAGTTTCATGATTTTGAGCATAATTTGTCTTATCATACCTTTTATGGTCTATCTCACACTCATTTTACTACATGTTTAACTCTTCTCAGCATAAAAAGTGTTCTAGTGACCCTTAGACTTCATTCTCTCCTCCTCTATCTCAAGTTCTATAAGTAGCTACCATTTTGTCCTTTGTAGTCTAATGCCACACCATGTATGGTAAAGACCTACTAGAATGACATTTTATTTTACCTTTGAACATTAATACAAGTTTGGTTTTGAGTTCATGAACATTTTCTAAGTGTACAAGTGATGTATGGTGATGCAAAGTGATAATTCTCTATCCTTTCTTCCCTTATCCTTTCATGTTTAAGCAAGAGTTCCTATCCTAAAAGGTCATATAGAGTGTATTCAAGTGTGTTAGGCTTCTTTCAAGTGTATTATTATATTTGGAGTGTGTAATTTGTCCCCTGGTTCATTTTCCTTGTGTTGCTTCATGCATCTAACCTCTATATTGCAACACTCATGTTAGAATCCTTTAAGACTTAGAAGTTAGTTTGTGTACCTTGATTATTAGAGGATGAAGTATGATGGTCATGTGGAAAACATGATCCAAAAACTAGATTTACCCCCCTTAGATAAATCAAATAGTTTTTAAACAATCAAATATTGAAAAATCATAATTCCCTTAAATACATATAATTGGATGTGAAATTCTCAATTTCTTGATTAAATCAATAGAAAATGGTTTTAATGTTATATAAATGAATATGAGCAATTAAATAACTTTGTAAACACATTTATGAATTAAAACTCCTATTTTGGTGTTATTTTTATAATTTATCATAAATAGTTTAGTGTCTTATAATTCATATGAAAACTAAATTATTAAACTAAAACACATACTACTAAAAGGAAAATTGACACCAATATGATAACAGAGTTCACCCATTGAGGGGATCCATCTTCAAGTTCATAAAAAAAAATTGATCCATTTAAAAATGATAAAAATATCAATATTTAATGAACTTACATCAATATGGAATATGAGAACCTATAAATGATGCTAAAACCTAACCGTGAAAACTCTAATCCATTTAGCAAATGTTTATTCTTTATCAACACATCTGTATCTTTTCTCTATCCATTTGAAAAAAATTCCACATTAAGGGTATAATCAAAACTCTTTAAAAAATGGGAATTATATATCATAGGAGTGTCTCTAGTTTTTATCAGACCTACAAATCTTAAAATAAACCCTATGAATAACCATATTGTTCTCCCATGGCCAAAGGCCTTATCAAATAGGATCATTAAAATAAAAAATACAATCTTAAGTCAACTTATTCACATAATACCTCCTTCACCTATGACCAATGAAATTTACCAATAGGCATAGTAATCATCCTCACTAGCTTGGATTTGTGTCTATGCAAATATATATTATTCGTTATGGTCTCATGGCCTTGCAAATAGGATCCTACTCCGTATAGCTCGAGACTAGTTTGTGTGCCTTACAAAACCAATATACAGTTAGTAAATGGTTTGGGTCTAGGAATGGAAGGCATCCATTCATTATTCTAGGCATAACATAAGCCAGACTTTATCTCTTAACCTTCCATGTTTAGGCTATGTATTTATTCCTGAATTGGGTCTACATCACATAAATATAATCATGCCTCATATATTCCATTCTAGACTATATATTTTTCATTTAAATAGCCACACATGTCGATTCTATGGTTGAAGGCCATACCATAGAAGATAATGCCTTTCATAGGCCTTAGTAATAGTAATGGTTTGCATATATGTGCATGCATACCATGCATCCAAGGCTTGAATCCACCTAAAACATTTTTGGTTGTCTGTCAAATACATAGTCACATCTCTAATTCCCTAGCTTGTTTCAATGGTATTGTAAACACTATAAAATTTTAGTAGATGTCAAAATGCCTCAGGACCCCCTAGAACCTTCTAGACCCATTTAACTCATTCATTAGACCCTAACTGACTTACTAACTAACCAATTCACCTAACCCTTTTTAACCCACTTTGACCCATTCCACCTTTATAGACTTGACTGTTGATAGTCAACATGACCACCAATGGTTAGGCTAACCATCGATGGTCAGGTCCTCACCTTACTAACACAACACCAGTTGTGTGCAAGCTAACATGACATAATTTAATATGTTTGCCTTACCTAGTGCTAATGAATTACCAAGCATCAAAATAAGTTACCCAACCTCCTAAGGAACCTTATATCCTTACATCTCTTTTTGCCTATAAAAGGAGGGGAGTAGGAGGTGAAATGGATCCAAGTTTTAGCAATCAAAATCACTTTCAAGCATTCCAGCACATAGGTGATCTATATTCCAACCAACCAATCATTCTTCCAATAATTTAGAAACTACAATAGAGACACAAACCTTCACCCTAATTTCTCTTGATCCAAAGTACTGTTACTCTACCAAAATTGCTCCAGCCATCAACCATCAAGCAATAAGTATATTTTATATTCCATTTTTGTTTATTTGGTTTTTGATTTCTCTTCCTGAATCACACCCCTTGCACCTATTTTTTGACTTCTTTAACCTAGACCAGATCCTTAAAAAACATTTTATTGATCATTAATCCATTTTATAACTCCTTTTGAACACCTTCAGAATTCCATAGGTAACTACCGATAGTCAACATAACCACTGATGGTCACCTCCAACTATCAATAGTTACCCAACCTTGATAGTCAACTTAACCACTGATGATCACCCTAACTACCAACGGTCACTATGATAATAAGTAATAGTAGGTTATTTATAACCCCTTACCCCTAACCAAATCTAACTTTCTATGTCCCTTCCTATTCACAAACCCCTATTTAATTTCTTGAACCTGGCCGGATCCACTTTAGCACTAGTATTGACTTTCTATTGTTATCTTTAGTTTATTTTATTTACCAAGCATCTAATTCTTCTTGTCTTTCATTTTAGTATTTTTTTTTATTTGATGCAATTATTTCATTTCTATCTCTTTTAACTTAATTTTTATCAAACATTGGATTGATAGCCTCTCACCAAGCTCATGCTTCTTAGATCTAGCTCACGCTAGTTAGTCTACCCTCCTATCTTTCTAGCAACCCCTTTTGTTAGTACATTTCTTATATACATGTCATTATTCCCAAGACAAAGAGGATATCTCCACACTCATTTGGATCATGTGCACACAACAACCAAGTTCTTCTACCACACCCTTATTACTATTTTTCTTAACCTACTTCTTTCTAGGAAACAAGTGAAAATTAAAATAAACATTTTCGCATGCTCTATGGGACCTAGTAGAATCTAGGTGCTCTTTTTCTTCTTTATTCTATGTTCATACAAGTAAATTGAAAAGTTTCATTTTGGGCTTAAAATCAACCTTTTATTACAGTGATTTCTCATATGTTTTTAGTTCATCTAGTTAACTTAAAATCAAAGTAATCAATTTTAGTTTTACTCGTGTTATCACACACATACCAAACCACATAATAAATCAACACATCAGAACAATCGACATAAGTCAAAACTAGGATTTGATCACCTAGTGGTAAACATTACCCTTTGGCTATATTACTTGGAGATCATTACCAAGAAGAGAAACCAAAACTCAGCTCTCTGGTTGAGTCTAAACTCTAAATTTTAGTATATCTTGGCTAAGCACCCAACACCCTTATTGATATGGTGTATGAAGTGAAGGGGTAGGCCCCAATATAAAGCCATGTATTGAATTTCAATACAAATCTTTGAGAGCCTTTAACACTTGAAACCAACCTTAGACTTCTGTTCTAGTACCTTATCTACAAACCAAATTTCTTCTTCACACTTTCTAAGGCATAAGCCAAAAGTGATCTAAAAGGAACTCTAAGATTAAATGCACTTTAGTGTGTGTATTGATTACCTTGAGATCTTTTCTTTTGTTTGATTTGTGTTTTAGTTGTGATCTTTTCTTTATTTCTTTCAATTTCTCACATGGTTTTTACTCGATAATAGTTGAAAAACCAAACTAACTAAGAACCACCTTCCTCTTCTTCTTCTTCTTCTTCCATGGATTATACTTCAGATTTTGAGAGTTCTCCTCATCTTTCACCCTCCTACCATGCCTTGGATAGTTATCTAGGGTGATGTGGATTTCTCTACCTTCCTTGATAACAACCCCATGGCCCTCCAACACTACCTCAACACCCTATCTTACCGTACCCTTGCTTTAATTCCTCATAGTGATCCACCTTATGGGATGCCTCTCCATATTATGAATTGGACTACCTCCACCCAACCTATGACCACCCAAGCCTCTTCTTCTACCCATAATACACCCTCTACCTCCACCCAAACTCAATTGAACATCTCAACCAATAGCCAAACACCACCTACATCAACTACCAACTCCTCCAACATAGGGGATACATCACCTCTTGTCACCCATACTTCATCTACTATGGGGATATATTCTACCCCTATTTATACCATTCCCCTTACCACTACCAAATTACCAATTTCCACCCCTCTTCAAAGTTTTGTACTTTCTATACCTCCTACACTTCCACCTATTAGTACTAGAGTCACCACTCAACCCCAACTAATTAACACATCCACACATCTAAACCAACCAACATCAATTACTCAAAAAATACCCATGACACCCTACCCGCATTATGTTCCTAATCCACAAGGATACATATCACCTTCTACCCAACCTTTTATGCCCATTAACCCTTATGGGGCACCATCCCAACCTTCCATGACTACATACCAATATGTGGCATCTTCTCAATCTTCAACCACCTACTCATATATTGCATCCACCCAACTTCAACAACACTTACCATACATCTATAGAACCTCTCAAATTCAAATACATTTAGTCAAACTATTAATGGACAAAATGACCACCTTAGAGTCATCTATCTCTGGGGCTCATAACATCCTGTCTTATCATTAAATTTATAACAAACCTATCCACCCATCTGTCCCTATATAACCTTATCCTCCTCAATGGAAACTACCTAAAATTTAAAAATTCCAAGGCAAGGAGGACCCCTAACAACATTTAAAAGCATTTTGGCATTATTGTTACTTTATATCCTATGACAATGCTCTCCTCCTTTGCACCTTTCCTATCTTTATCTTAACTAGCATTAGATTGGTATAGTGCTATCACCAAGCACTCCATCTTTTCCTTTTTCCAAATTTCCCAAACCTTTTTAGATCAATTTTTAGTTAATATATCTAAGAATGTCTCTATCACCAACCTCTACTACATTAGGTAATTTGATGATGAATCAATTTCCAATTTCGTAGCACGATGGAGAGTTCTTATCAACCAAACTCTCTTTCTTTTTACCCCAAACTGAGTTAATCAAACTTTTCTCTTAGGGTTGTGTCAAACATATTTACCCTACTCTTCATGTCTAAACCTTTAGAACCTATGATGAGGATTTCACCATGGCATGTAAACTAGAAATTAGATCCATTGATGAGGGAAAGTTGAAATTGAGGAACAAAAATGTTAGCTTCAAATCTAATGATTTTTCCTCATCCAAAACTTCCAACCAATATAACCACCCCAAAATAAAACCAAAGGCATCCATTAACATAGTTATTCTTAAACTACTCTACCTCTAATTGTCAACCAACCCAACCAAACTAACTCCTCTAACTCTTCTAATCAATAAACCCAAAATCAAAACTAGACTAATCCAAAACAATACACTCCACTAGGAGAGTTATATGCTTTAATTTTGGAAAAAATGATCAAATCCAAAATCATACAAGTTTAATCTATCAAACTTTCCTAGTAATTTGATGCTTCTCGCCCTATTCCTGGTTGGTGCAATGAGAATGACCTCTATGATTTTCACCATTTTATTAGACATGATGTTAGTAGGTGAAACACATTTAAACCCCTTTTCAAAAGATTGATTAACAAGGGAGAACTCATATTTTATAATCCAAATGCACCCTTGAATTAGTCCCTTGAAATCTTTCATCAACCTTTTCCCAATCATGCCCCCTCTACTAACCATGATGATATAAAACCCCAATAATCTCATGCTCGTGAGGTTCATATGGTCAATGTTATTATTAGTAAACCTATCATTGAGGAAACCATTGCCTCAACTACCTCTTCTTCCACTCCATCCATTGAAGTGGTATAATCACCCTTGATTCATTTGGACACCCAAACCAATGAAACAACCACTTGATTTCCTTAAATTTAGGATATAACACACTTTCCAACTTCTCCTTTGATATAAATACAAAATGATGCAACCATTGACATTACACCTTCCACCGTCATCATATAATCACCTACTCTCCCTTTGGCAACCATCTCAAAATAATAGATCACCTTGTCTACCCATTTCATGGAGGAACCATCCTCCCAAATCTTGAAAATGTCCATCAAGGACATTATCAACCATTTACATTACACCTTCCACCCTCATCATATAATCACCTACTCTCCCTTTGGAAACCATCTCAAAAGAATAGATCACCTTGTCTAACCATTTCATGGAGGAACCATCCTCCCAAATCTTGGAAATGTCCATCAAGGACAAAGGCAAGGAAACCATTCCCTCACCTAAACCTATGGGCTTAACCTTTGAAACCACTGACCAAGGAATCAAACCCATTTACAAGCTTTTTTTCCTAGATTGGTCTAAAGTCTAGAATTCTCTTCTCAAACCAACTTAGATAGAACCACATTTTGGCATCATCTTATGATTCCTTATCAAAACAAACATGAGCCTTCAACCTCTCTTTCATCCACCATCAAACCCATCATTAACTTAAACCCTTTATCAAACACTTTCCACCCCAAAACCCTAGGAGAACTATCTAACCCACCTCCATCTAAAATTGTCAAATCACATTACACCTCTCTAACCAAACCCATCAAGAACCTAGGAATACTTCCTATTCCTAGCCTTGCCCACCCATATTTGAAGTTGGACATAAACCCATCTAGTCGACCAAAAATAATACCTTAACCAAACCAACTATGAAGGTAGAACCACCAAAACTTCCACCTCAAACTAGAACCACTCAACTTCCTTCCCTCTTACCATCTATCTTAAGACTCCATCCTTATACCATCTTAGGAGCTCATCCTTATACAAAGAAGGTGAACCCTCCCACAACTACCTATTCCTCATCTAGTAAACCTTCTCCTTTTGCTATACCTACACCTACCTCCACCAAATTATCAAACTCCCCATCATTTTTAACCATAGTATCTACCTCTACCTTCCCATCTATTTACAAACCTTCATCATACAAATCATCCACCTCTAAACCTTCTACCTTAAAACAAACCAACACAAAATAATCCCAACGAAACCCACATACTAAAATTACTTCAACACCCATAACTTCTACAGTAAATCCTACTTCTAATAAGGCTTCCACCCCTAAAACCTAAAACCCATCACCTTAGACACCTTTTCTTTAATCTTATTTGACCATTCTATAAAGGTTTTTGAAAACTGTTTCTTTAATCCTACCACCTATCAGACCCTTTAACCCCTTAAAACCCAAACCATCCCAGTTCAATGATAGTTTGATCTATTCATACCATAAGACATCTAGACACAAAATGGAGAACTACAAATCTCTCCAAACACTTGTCCACAACTTATGGGATGAGGATGATTTATTATCAAATAAGCCTCTTTTGAACCCATTATCAACCCAAATACCCAACAAATCTACCCAATACTTATACACTCCCACACTCTCACTCAAACATGAGGAGGAATCGAAGTAGCCTTCAATCCAAACACTTCCCCTCATCTACACTATCCATATGGTCATCGGATCTTGTGCCCAACAAAATGACAAGGGAAAATCTAAAGTGTTCATTTCGTGGACATACCCTTCCACCCCTCAACCTTCTAATTAAACCCAAACACCCTCACCTTTACCTTCACCTTCACCAAAACCCAAAATATACATTTTGGGTGCCTTTCTCTCCAACCCTTTTGAATCCATCTAGTGAGTAGTTCTAAAACAAATTCACCAAACACTGGTGAAGATGAGTCTTTAAGAGTTGATCAACACCTCACCCCATCATTTCCAAGCATTGATAGAGGCCTTAAAATTTTTATAGGTTCAATTTGAAGACCCTCAACCTCTTTCTTCCTTTGTTGGAGCCCTTCAACTTTCTACCTTTGTCACATTTTAGGATTCAGAGATATTCTATGTTCATCTTGAAAATCCTAATCCTCTTCTCTTCATCATTGCATACATCAATCAAACCCACATCAAAATGGTAATGATTGATAGAGGAGATATTATTAATATTATATACTCTCATGCTTATGACCAAATATATCTACCTAAGAATATCATGTCAAAAACTATAGTGGTCCTCTACTCATTTAATGATACTATGGCCATAACCTTGGGGACAGTTGTCTTCCATATCTTCTTGGGACCTCACACAATTCCAGAACTATTTTATGTTGTGAAAGGTGAGTTCCAATATAATATATTACTTGGGTACCCTTGGATCTATGCCATGAGTTTTCTCCCATCCACCTTACATTTATGTGTCATGTTTGAATATGGTCAGGTTGTTACCATAAAAACTGACCCTAGTCATTTCATATCTTGAAACATGACATATCAACCCAATGACATTCTCCTTCCTCACTCATCCACCCCATCACCAAATAATAACAACTCCACCCCTACCATTGATGAAGCTTCAACTAGATCATCTATCCATTCCTCTCATATCCATATATAAGAGCCTTTGGAACCCATATTCTAGCATCTCTCACTAGGGGAGTATCATCTTTTAGCCTTGGATGTCGTTCCTGATCCACAAGAGTATGGGAACCTTGATCATGATCCTAATTATGATTTCAACATTAGATACATCATTTATTTTGGGCTTCTTAACCACCAAACCAATTTCATCTATGGGGGACTTGATCACCCACTTCTTGCCTCCTCCACCACCTCTTCTATCCAACCATTTACCTCTAATTTTTCCTAAATGGACAAACCCACATTTGCCAAATTGTACCTTCACTAGTGTGCCTAGAAAGGATTTGATCTCTATTTTTATGAATAGGGACCCCATGAGTTTCCTTCAATAAAAACCCAAAAACCTCATGAGCTATTTGGCCTTGGGTTTGTACCAATAGAAGAACCCACTGATTCACTCAAACCCATCACCACCATTGAGGAAGACATCCCATACTCACAAACCCCATCTCCTTAAAAGTTTAAGAATTTTTAAATTATCCCTCCTAAATTTTTTTTAGTCAATACCATTAGTTTGGGCCCCCTCACCTATCAAAAGGGTGGCCGAACTAAAACCTTTCCTCTAATTCATCCTGAAATGGTAGAAAATGATTTTCCTATCATTCACACCATCAAACATCAAGATGATGATTCCATTCTCTCCTAATTTGTGTAGGGGATTATTCTATCCATAAATTCCTTCCTCTTGAGAACCAAACTATGTTTAACAAATCCACTGTCGATGTTAACTTGGGTACTCAAGATAACCCTCACAGTAAAGATCAATCAATCCTTAGATTCCTTAGAGCAATATGAGTACCCTTACTTCCTTCATGATTGAATCATAAAATTTGCTTGGTAATATTATTATTTGCCTAAAATTGACCCTTTTATATCCCTCCATGACATTATCATCCATCCCAATGTTAACCCTGTCAGATGAAAGCTTCACAAGATGACCCTCACATTGCCCTTCTATTCAAAGAAGAGCTTCAATGTCTCCTCTTGTCTATCAACTTAATTCAACCTATTGACTATCCTCAATAGGTTTCCAACATAATTCCCATCACCAAACCCATAGGGGGACTTCACATTTGCATTGACTTTCTTGACCTCAATCATACTTGTCCAAAAGATGACTTCCCTTTACCTAGTATCGACCAACTTATTCATCTGATAGTTGGCCACGATATGTTATATATCATAGATAGTTTATTAGGTTATAATCAAATATTTATTACTCTTGAGGATCAATATAAAAATTCTTTCATCACCTCTTGGGGAACCTTTTTCTATAGGGTCATGCCATTTGGTTTGAAGAACATGGGAGTAACCTACCAACATGTGATGACCTACATCTTCATGATCTCATCCATAAAATCATTAAAGACTATGTATATGACCTCCTTGGAAAATTTGAATATCACAAGGATCATCTAGATGTTCCCACTATTATCTTTGAATGCCTAATCCATTTCCATGTTAGACTCAACCCTAATAAATGTGTTTTTGTTGTCTTATCTAGAAAGCTTCTTGGATTTATCATCTCTCTTTGAGGAATCGAGGTAGACCCTACCAAAGTTAGAAAAATCTTGGAGATGTCACCTCCCACCCACCTTAAGCAACATCACAACCTATAAGGGAATATCCAATCCATAGATCACTTCATCTCTCAGTTATCAGATAGATGTCAGCCTTTTCATAATCTTCTCAAGAAAGATACATCTTTTAAGTAGACTAAATATTGTCAAAAAGCCTTCAATTCACTCAAATAATACTTTCTTTATGCACCCATTCTTATCCTACATAAAGAGGACCAAACCTTATACCTTTATATCTATACCATTGACCACTCCTTAGGGGTGATGCCTACTCATAGTGATGAATAAAATAGAGAGCAAGTTGTCTACTATATAAGTCAAACACTTATAAATTATGAGACTCGGTACACCCATTCTAAGAAAATTTACCTCACCTTATACTTTGTGGCTTCTAAAATTTATCATTACCTCCTGAATCATAAAACCTTTGTCATCACCAACACTAACCCACTCAAGTACATGCATTCTAAACCATACCAAAACCAATGTATGGAAAAGTGGGGCATGCTCCTAGATGAGTTTAACTTTGAGTTCCTCTAGAAGAATTTTATTGAAGGGAAATTCATTACTGATCAATTTATTGAATCTCCTTTACCAGACAAACAACCCCTTCCTCTAGTGTTTCTAGATGATTCCATTGTGACTCTTGCTCAAGAGGATCTTGTTGACCAAATTTGACTTTTAGGTCAAATTGGGGCAACCATAGGTTAAAAAAATTGTATTTAGGTATTATAGGGGATAATATAAAGGTCACAAGATGTTTTATAAGCTACTTGATGTCACATAATGTTGTACTAGCTTTGCTCATTAGTTATTTTAGTCCTTATATCATTTTAAATCATTTTGAGGTCAAAAAAGGTACATTTAATGACTTGTATAGATTTATTGGGAAGTGTGAAGGTTATAAAACATGTTGTCACATCCCATGTGTCGTTATAGGTCTTAATTAATTGACATAATTGAAAATTGGTAGGTTCATCAAAAGACAACGTAGATTTCTTGAGGAAAAGAAGAAGTTTGGCACTTGTATGGATCCTTGGGAAGTGTGTCACTTGGGATAGGATAATGGTGTGTCTATTAAACTTCCCCAAGATCATTTCCATGTTTTTTTTGGTTTGGATGTACCATTTTTGGCCCAAAACCATTCTGCTACTTTTTCACCCTTTTTGGCATGTAGAAGTGACCTTGAGGTTTTTGCTCAGTACAGATAGCTAAGAAGGTTTCAAGTCAAATTATTTTGGGAGGTTATATTAAACTCAAATATATTAATTTAAATATATTTAGTTTTAATAATGATGTCATGTTCTTCATGAACCATCCTCATGAAGTTGAATATGTTTTTCTACTTATAAATCTATGCACCTTATAGGTTTTGCTCCATTTTTGGTAAATCCATATGACCCAGTTACTAAGGTTGATTCCATAAGATTTTTAATTCCTTATATATTTATCCCTATACTTTGTTTTATGTTCCATGGTGTTTGGATAATAAATTTGTCTCATGTTGCAGGAAGAGACCACCATGTGCAGTCCCAATCAATTCTCCACTTGTAGAAGGTTAAATTCTCTATAAGGGATTCAATGTGAATAGGATATGGTTTTTTAATATTTATAAATACTATATTTCTCACCTTTCCTTCATTTTTAGTCTTATAACATCATGTTTGGATCTAATTTTCAATTCATGATCACACTCAGTTAGTTCCCATCTACTCTTCATCCTTAGTTATGACTTGTAAAGTTTTTGAGGATGTCCACAAAGGTGTGTTTAAGGTTTTTAAGTCTTGGTGTATTATTTATCAACATGAATAGGTGAAAAATTTTCCATATGGTGTAATAAAATTGAAATTATAGTCATATACAACTTTTCAGTTAGGCAGCCATGAACATGCTCACTTACATGTGCTTAGAGTAGGAAAAGAATGTGGGAAGAAGACTTTGGGTAGGGTTGAGGTATTTAAATTTGAAAACATCCATTTGATAGTTTGATTAAGCCTAAATTTGATCATAAGTATGTGAATCCACTCACTGTCTACATGTTGCATTTTCTTCCTATATGCAAAAAAAAGTCTACCTATAGGTCCTAGCATAGAGATGTAAAGGTGTCTAGATAGTGAAATGGTAGCATAGTAAACCCTTATTGATGTATAACCCTGGTGGATTCATGTGGAAAGTTAGTTTGGAAAATTCAAAGTGTGGATCATCTTCTAGAGTTAATGGATTGTGTTCAAGACTATTTTCCCAAAAAAGGGAAAATAGAATTCCTTAGTGTTTTGTTGACATTTTAAAATAGGGATATAAAGACTTTTCATTCATCCCAATGACTGTGAATTGTAACCTATATCATGGAAAATCACTATGCCATGTTTGGGAGGAATATTCCAAGTGGAAGATGGTCATTTGGGGTCTCAAATTTGCCAAATTATGACTAAATTCCTTTAGTGATATCTATAGGATTGAGTCGTAAAGAGATCTATATTCACTTAAAGTTGAAAATTAGGACTTCACAATGCATTAAGGTGATTAAAAATGTTTCAAGGTGACATATGTGATCCATGATCACCTAATAGGTTAGGATACTATGTTATAGACCCTCGTATACACATCTTATCTATATATGGGCCCTGAAACATCCACCTACAACTAGTTATAGGAGCACACTATCCAAAAGGAAAGTTTGTGATAGAATCACCAAGAATGGTAGATGAAAAAAGTTTTAAAAAGATTCATGAGTTTGAATAATGATATGTTACCTTGAAAGAGAATAAGATCACCTATAAGGTTGCATCTTTCTGACCTACAGTCAATTATGTTTGATTGTCTAGGATAGTGAGAAGAATAGTGGTTTTTTGGTGTGTGAATGGCCCAAGAATGGGACATTTAGACATAAACCATATAAAAATATTCCATTGATTTATAAATAGGTTGTGTCTTTTATTTTCCAAGATTTAATCATGTATTGACACCTACAACAAGGTTTAAACAAGCAAACATAGTCATAGTTAAGATAAGACCTAGTTTGAAAGGGAGGTACTGTTTGGAGTGTGAGGAATGCATAAAAGTGAGACAAGAAAATCCAAAAGGTGTAAAATTATCTTAAGATAATATAAAATGAATTTAGACATTTTTTCCAAGGTCTAACCCTATAAGGAATAACTTATAGGTATCCCAAGACAAGAAGCATAGTTAGGTGGGATAGCACATGCTTGTAAATTCAAGAGTATGGAGGGTTACAAATGCATAAAAAGGTTGTAGTCAAACTTAGTAAGCTCATTTTAAGGCCTAGAGACCAAATGAGAGACCAATGTCACTTATAGATATAGGTGAACTTTATAATGTATTTTAACATGTATTTGGGATGTAATTAAACATTTTAAATCTCTTGTGATGCAAATATAACATTAGGAAAGTCGTTTTGAGCCTTAGGTTGTAGGCAGGCATATGGAACAAGGTTTGGGCCAAAGCCAAATGAGGTGGTCATTCATATTTATATCTTTGGATATGATTTAAAATACATTTTGGAATGTTAATTAAAGAATATTAGATGTTTTTGATTTGTTGGTATACAAAATAAGTCATTAAAAGTTAAATTGTGGGCTTTAAGGTCACTCAGGCTAGTTGGAATAGAGAGACAAGCTCGATAAGGCAATTTTAGAATCTCAAATCTTTTTGGAGGCTTTGAATAGTGTCCAAAGGAGTTTAGGGATGTTGGTGAATATATTGAAATATTAAATTTTGGAATTTTTTGGCAAGTTGGACGTCAGATCTTTATGAATGAACCCTTAAGAGTGAAACAAGCTAAAACCCTTATAAACCCTTGCTAGTGACCAGTTTGTGGAAATGAAGCTGGAGATGAATTTTAATGGAATATTTTGTCTATGAAACCTATTATAAATTTTATAATACTCATTCATTATCCCTCCTATTCTTTTTTTGTTGTACAAAATCTGTATGGACATAGCAAAAATAGGGTATTTTTGACTATTTTTTATGTTTTAGAGATTCTAGGAGGGGTCTAAAGATGGAATTTTTTTTTGAGAAATGTTAATACCTTTTATAAATCCTAATATTAATCTCAATCCTCATAACAAATTATAATTTTTTCAATAAGAGATCTCATCTCAGCTAGTCAAAACTAGAATATTGGACAAGCTAGTGAAAGGTGTGAAAACTTCAAGATGATGTATTTTTAAGGTGTCCCTAATGATTTTAAGGATATGGACGGTATTTAAAATTATAAAAAATTCCCTTAAATTTATTTTCATGAGAACATGATGCCAATTTTGAGGACAAGTGTGCAGGGTGCATGGAAGAAGAGTTTTCTTGACATTAGATGATAATGGATCACTTCTAGGTGATTCTAAATGACTAGGCATGAAACAAATGCATGAAAATGCATGCATGACTTCATTAATATTCATTTAAATAATTTGAACTACTAATAACTAGTAATGGGATGTTCAAATAAGGCCAATCATGAAAGTAATTTTTCTAAGCTAACACAAGGAGTTTCTTGCCACTTTTCATGAAGTTTATGCCTTGAATTGAAACTTGTTCATCCTAACCTTGCATGGTTTATCCAATATCCTCTTCTCATGAATTAATAAATAATTATCTCATCTTTAAAAGTGTCCTTTTGACCCTTGAAATTCTCTCTCTCCTCTTTCTTTCAAGTTCTATAAGAACTAGCCATTTTGGCCATTGTAATGGATGATCCACCTGAGTATTGTGAAGCCATACTCATTTGTATAATTTTTTATAAATAATAATAGTTATTTTTACCTCTTAAATTCTTTTCATTACTGTGTTAATTTTTAATGTTTGATATTTCATAAGTGATAACTCTTGTTTCCTTATCATGATTGTTTTCATTCTATCATCTAATTGCAGTCGGAAAGCTTTTTCTTGAAAAGCATGTGAAGTGTTCTAGAAAATATCAAGGATTTAATGAGTTAGTATATTAATTATTTCCCTCATAGGCCTATTTTATAGTCCTCCTAGCTTTTCACATTCATCCATAACCTCACAATGTAACATTGATGTGAGAAGATGAAGATTAGAGAAGTGTATGTTCAATTTGTCCCTTGATTTCAAGTGTAACATGTATATGGTTGGAAGTCATAAATATATTTGGTGTATCACCTCATTTAGAATAGTTTGTTTTCAATTATCTCTCTCCCTTTTCACCCCCAATTTTAGTTGTAGTTGTGTTCCAAAGTGGTACATCAAGGGAACTATCCCCATCTAGAGATTCACCTCATTCCTTAGGCTACCCACAAGCCTAGAGGTGTTTTCATTGTGCCACTTATATGAGGAGATATTTTTAATCTCATAAAATGGTGTAAATACAAGTTAAAACTTTTTTTTCATGCCTTTTGGGACTCTTTGTCTAAATAGTTGACATATTTTTGGTGTTGTCTCTCAATAATTAGCCTTTGGAGGAATCTATCAAATTATCAATGGAAACTTTGAAGATACATTAGGTGATCAAGAAGCCCAAGTTTCCTTTTGAAGATTATTGGTAAATTTTTCCTTTGTTTTATTGCTTCCAATGAGGTTTCATGGATAATTTTGGCATTGAGTACTATTCTTTGCAAGTTGGTGAAACATTGTAAGCTTGTGCCATTCCCTATCAACAGAGAAAGTTCTTAATCAACCCTTCCATGAAGTGTACCAGCCCTAATATGGTAATTTCAGCCCCAATATAATCATATTCAACCTTATAATGAGTTTTACCATTCCTATAGTTATCCTCTTTAGTGTCTTGCTCCCCCTAGTCAACCTAAACACTTCTCAATTCAATCCATTTCCACCTTCAAGAAGACACTTTTGGACTATGAGAAGTACATGTTGGATCTTGACACATAAAGAGGATGTGGTATAGAGGTTCCTAATCATGTCATTCATAAGGTGAGACAAGTTTTAGATTTTTTCAAAAGAGAAACATATTGAGAGAGCTAATCGACAAAGGCTCACAAGTGAGATGTTTGATGTGAGTGGCCTAATTTATTCCTTAGAGGATAGGCTAGGGGTTCATGAAAGGAAACCTCACCAAACCTATCAGCCTTAATATCCACTTGCCAAAGTTAACTATCATCCATATTTTATCCCTACTCATGAGCCCACTCAAGTATATCAAAGTCATCCTTTTCCCAATCAGTTGGAGGAGAGAGTAGAAAGGAGAAACCTTGTTTTTTAAGTTAATCTTGATAGACAAATTGAGTTAGCTAATATGCATATGTAGCACTCCATGTTAGAGATAAAATAAGTGGAGTTAAAGCCTTAATTTCCCTCTAAAATTTAATCCCCACCACCTCAAAAAGATACTTCTAATCCGAACATCCTAGGATGGAATAAGATAGTGGAGTCATGGGGAAAGAAAGAGGAGAAAAGTCTTGAAAAAGAATGTGAAGTTGAGAAGGAGATTGATCTTATGCAAACCACTCCCACACTTCCTAAATAAAATAATTATAATCCTAGCATCCTAAGTTGGATTAATATAGTGGAATAATAGGGAAGGAAAGAGGATATAATGTTGGTTGATAAAGAGTGTGAAGTTGTGAATGAAGTTGATCCTTTGCAAGTTCCTCCCATCCTTCCCCAAGAAACTTATTGTGTTCCATATATACCCTCATGCATTCCTTTCCCTCACAAAGACTCATATGAAATTCAAGAAATAATTTTCCAAGAGAAACTAGCCAAGTAAATTGAAGAGCTAGAGTCAAATATGAAATTGCTAAGTCAAGGTGAGATGGAAATTTTAAACCCAAAAGAAGATCCTATTCCTAAACACACCTCATATACCCTTCATCATAAGATCCCTCAAGCTAAATAATATGTGAATGAATTTTTTGGAAAGTGGAAAGAATAAAATCAAGTGGCTTTATCCCAAGGTTTTCCTCCCCTTCCTCAAGAGCTTCCAAAGGAATCACCTATATTTCACTCACAATCTGATTTTAAGTTCTATGTGCCAACTCCACCGACTACTTCATCTTGTTCTCACCCCATCAAAATTTGCCTTCATGGATGCATAGTATAGGAAAATAAGGAGGATAATTTGGTTTATAAAAACTTATAACTCTTTCTTTAAGAAATCTTAATTCCTTGGTAGTCTCTTTGGACTAAGTCACATGACTTCAAAATGCCTAGTCTTGGAATCACAAGGAAAGAGATGGAGGATCTTGTAGCCCTTGAGAATGAAAGTATTATTATATAAGTTTATATGAAACTTTATATCCCTCAAGAGGTCCTAAATGATGAATAATAATTGGTCTTTTATTTTGAAATTTTTGATTGGGTTGATGAAGAAGAATGTTCTCCTTTTGCCAAAGAGGAAAAAATAGTCATTGGTTATTGCATCACTATACAAGATGTCATAGAGCAAGAACAAGTTCCTAATAAACCATGGAATGATTTGTTTTAGATCATTGAAGCATGCTGTACTAATTTTCAAGGAGGCTATAATTGGTCAAATATGGAGAAGGTAGCTTTAGCACTCAAGTAAGTATGCAAAGGAAAAGTAATCTTTCAAATATATGCTTTCAAGAAGCATATACATTTCATGATGATATGTTTGAAATAATAAATATGGGATATAATCTTCTCAATAATTTTGGAGAAAAATATCAGCTCTTGAAGGATGGAACAAGATCTTATTGGCCTAAATTATATAAGGAACAAGAAGTAAATCCTCTTGAAGCCAAGCCTACTGAGGAGATACAAATTGACCAAGTAATGAAGAGTAGGTAGAAGTATGAAGTATGTCTACATTGGAGACCTAGTTAATGATAATGTACTTGAGATCAGATCAAGTGAAGTGCCAAGGAGTAGGTCTAATCCATAAAGCATTCAATGCAAAGAGAAACATGCTTGGAGCTATGTTTCATCTCATCATGAAGATGATTCAAGAATTTTTCATTTTGATCTTGGAAAGGAGGTATGATTAGTCTTTAGTTGAACATAATATTTTATTTTTAGTTTCCCCTAAGTGCCTTGAGCACATGTGTGTGTGTGTGTGTCTTATTTGTTTGTTGTCTTGTTTTGTGTGTGTCCTTTGGTTCGTGTGGTTGAGGTAAATTAGTGGTCTTGTATTGATAGTCAATGGTAAAAGGTTTACTTGTTTGTCTCAGACTTCATATGACTCCCTAAGCCCAATGGATTGATAAGGCTACTAGTCTAGTTAGTATAGTAAACATACTACCTCTATGAGTCACCAATTTGTTGACCAAATTTGACTTTTAGGTCAAATTAGGGCACCCCTAGGTAAAACATTAGTATTTAGATGTTATAGGGGTCTAATATAGAGGTCACAAGGTGTTTTATAGGATACCTTATGTCATTTAATGTTGTACTAGCCTTGGTCATTAGTTATTTTTGTCTTTATATCATTTTTGGGTCATTTCAAGGTCAAAAAGGTGCATTTAATGACTTGTACAGATTTATTCAGAAGTGTGAAGATTAAAAAACATGATGTCACATCCTATGTGTCCTTATATGTCTTAAGCAACTAACATAACTAAAAAGTGGTAGGTTCATTAGAAGCAAAGTTAATTTTCTTGAGGAAAAGAATTGTAGCACTTATACAACTCCTTGGGAAGTGTGACACATGGGAAAAGATCATGGTTTGTCTCTTTAGGTTCCCAAATATTTTTCCCATGTTTTTTTATTTGTAAGTTCCATTTTTTCCTAAAACCATTCTGCTACTTTTTCACCCTTCTTAGCATGTAGAAGTGACCTTTGGGTTTTTGCTTAGTACAAACAACTAAGAAGGTTTCAATTAAAACACTTCTGGGAGGTTTTATTAAACTTAGATACCTTAATTTTAATAAAATTATTTTTAATAATGGTTCTATGTACTTCATGAACTATCCTCATGAAGTTGACTATATTATTCTACTTACAAATCTGTGCATCCTATAGGTTTTGATCCATTTATAGAAAATCCATATGAAATTATTGATAAGGTTGATTCCATAGGATTTTTAATTCCTTATATAATTATTCACATACTTTGTTTCATGTTCCATGGTGTTTGGAGAAGCAAATTTGTCTCATGTTGCAGGAAGAGACCACCATGTGCAGTCCTAGTTAATTCTCCATTTGTAAAAGGTTAAATTCTCTATAGGGGTTTAAAAATTAATAGGGTATGGTGTTTTTATATGTCTAAATACTATATTTATAACCTTTAATTAATTATTAGTCTTATAGCATCATGTTTGGATCCAAGTTTTAGTTCATGATCATACTCAATCAGGGCCCATCTACTTTTTAGCCTTAGTTATGACTTGTAAATTTTCTAAGGATGTCCATAAAGGTGTGTTTAAGGTATTTAATTATTTTTTTATCCTTTATCATCATGAAGAGGTGACCAAGTTTCCATATGGTGCAAATAAAGTGAAATTATAGTCATATACAACTTTTTTAGTTAAGCTGCCATGAATATGCTCACTTACAGGTGCTTGCAGGAAGAAAAGCATGTGGGAATAATTTTTGGGGAAAGGTTGAGGTTTCTAAAGTTAAAAAAATACATTTTATAGTTTTATTAATCTTACATTTTATAATAAGTATGTGAATCCACTCACTGTCTACATGTTGCATTTTCTATCTGTCTGCAAAAAATGTCTACCTAAAGGTCCTAGCATAAAGATGTAAAGGTGTCTACATAGAGAAATGGCAGAATAGTAAACCATTTTTGAAGTCCTGATACTGATTTAAAACCTTTTTACATTCATGTGGAAAGTTATTTTATAAAATTCAAAGTGTGGATCATCTTCTAGAGTCAATGGATTGTGTTCAGGATTGTTTTCCCATAAAAGGGGAAAATAGAATTCCTTAGTGTTTTGTTGACATTTTGCAACAGGGATATAAAAACTTTTAATTCATCCCAATGAACTTTCCTTGTAAAATCTATCATGGAGAATCATTATTCCAATTTTGGGATGAATATGAAAGGTGGGAGATGGTCATTTGGGGTCTCAAAGTTGTCAAATTATGACTAGATTCCTTTAGTGATATCTACAGGACTGAGTCCTAAAGAGACCTATGTTCACCTAAAGTTTCAAATTAGAACATGCCAATGCATGAAGGTGATTAAAAATGTTTCAAGGTGACATATGTGATCCATGATCACCTAATAGGTTAGGATACTATGTTTTAGACCCTCATATACACACCCTATCCATACATAAGCCCTAAAACATCCACCTACAGCCAGTTATAGGAGCACACTATCCAACAGACAAGTTTATGATAGAATAACCAAGAATGGTAGATGAAAAATGTTTTAAAATGATTAATTGGGTTTAATAATTATATGTTACCTTGAAATATAAGAGGATCACCTATAGGGTTGCATCTTTCCCACATATAGTCGATTGTGTTTGACTGTCTAGGATAGTGAGGAAAATAGTGGGGTTTTAGTGTGTGAATGGTCTAATAATGAGAAATTTAGACCTAAACCATATAAAATTATTACAAGGAGTTATAATCAGGTTTTTTTCCTTTGGTTTACAATATCTAATCATACATTGACACCTATATTAGGGTCTAAACAAGCAAACACAGTCACAGTCAAGGTAAGACCCAATTTGAAAGGGAGGTAGTGTTTGAAGTGTGAGGAATGAATAAAGGTGAGACAAGTGAATCCAAAAGGTTTGGAATGATATTAATATAATATAAAATTAATGTATATTTTTTTTTCTAATGTCTAACCCTACAAGGAATAACTTGCAGACACCCCAAGATAAGAAACATAGTCAGGCAAGATAACACGGGCTTGTAAAAGAAAGTATGGAGGGTTACAAATGCATAAAAAGGTTCTATGTGTTTGAAAAAACTTAAAATGAACCTTAGATATTTATATGATATTTTTTACTTTTTTTGGATTCAAATCCTTCATAATAACCTATAGGAACACTCTAAGAAGCAAGAACACAGTTAGCAGTAGTACTCAACCTTGACAAGGAAAGGTATGGGAAGGGGTTTGTGAGAGTTTAAAGTGATTTGAAGACCTGAAATACTTTAATTATGGTCAATATAAGCTCACAAAACTATCAAAAGTGGATATTTAAATAGAGGAAATAACTCTAAACAAGCAAAATATGGTATACTTTCTAAACTATTCATAGTTTGCCTATGAAGAGTTTAGTCTTAGAATTTGGGTGAGTTAAGAGGTCTGTTGACCTGATAAAAATCTCAAAATTTTTAAAAATCACATATATAACTTGGAAAATTTCATAAAGTATCCATTTTTGTCTGGTAAAATAGGGGAGTGGCCTCTATTTTGTCTGAGATAGAGGGCACTCCCCTCATGTGCAAATTGATAAGTTTTGGAGGGAAGAAAGTGATAAGGTGAACCAGAAACTAAGTAGACAATTTTATAAGGTTTAAAAAGTTTAATTACATCCAAGACAATTTTGGATACCAAGCATAGAAGAAGCAAACTAAATAGAGAAGTCTAGAATGCTAAGGTTGTAGTCAAACCTAGTAAGCTAATTTTAAGGCCTAGAGACCAAATGAGAGACCAATGTCACTTCTAGCTCTAGGTGAAATTTATAATGTATTGGAAAATGTATTTGGGATTTAATTAAACATGTTAAATCTCTTGAGATGAAAATAAAACATCAATAAAATCATTTTGAGCATTAGGTTATAGGTAGGCCTATGGAACAAGGTTTGGGCCAAAGCCAAATGAAGGGGTCATTCATATTTATATATTTGGATATGATTTCCAATAAATTTTATAATGTTTATAGGATAATATTTGATTTTTTTTATCCATTTTTATATATAATAACTCTTTAAAAGGTCAATTTTGGGCTTTAAGGTCACTCAGGCCAATTGGAATAGAGAGACAAGCTCGATAGGCAATTTTAGAAGTTCACATCTTTTTGGAGGGTTTGAATAGAGGAAAAAAGGAGTTTAATAATTTTTATGAAGGTATTTAAATATTAAATTATGGAATTTTTTGGTAGGTTGGATGTCAAATCTTTATGAATGAACCTTAAGAGTGAAAATAAGTTAAAACCCTTGCAAACCCTTACCAGTGACCATTTTGTGGAAATGAAGATGGAGATGAATTTTAATGGAATATTTTAGATATAAAACCTAGTATAAATTGTATAGGACTCACTAAATATACCTCCCATGCTTTTTTTCTATATGGAATCTATACAAACATGGTAGAAATAGGATATTTTTTATTATTTTTTGTGTTGTGCAAATTCTAAGAGGATTCTAAAGATGAAATCAACTTTGGGAGAAATATTAATACTTGTTATAAATTCCCATGTTCATTTAATTCTTCATAAAAAATCTTAAGTTCCTCACTAATAAATCTTATCTCAGCCAATCAAAACTAGCATATTGGACAAGCTAGTGAAAGGTGTGAAAAATTCAAGAGGATGTCTTTTTAAGGTGGCACTAATGATTCTCAGGATATGGATGGTATTTAAAATTGTAATAAAATTCATCCCATGTATTTTCATGAGAAAATTATTCCAATTTTAAGGATAAGTGTGCAAGTTGCATGGAAGAAGAGTTTTCTTGATAGTAGATGATGATGACTCACTTCTAAGTGATTTTAGATGACCAAGCATGCAACCAATGCATGGATAGGCATGTCTGATGTCCTTAACCTTCATTTAAATAATTGAATCTATTCCTAATCAGTTATGAGATTTTAAAACAAGGAAAATCATAAAGGTAGTTATTCTAAGCCAACACAAGGAGTTTCTTGCCACTTTTCATGAAGTTTATGCGTTGAATTGATACGTGTTCTTCTTGACCTTGCATGGTTCATCCCATATCCTCTTATCATGCATTATTAATATATTCTCTCATATTTAAAAGTTTATTTGTGACCATTATACTTCTCTCTTCTCCTCTTTCTCTCAAGTTCTATAATAATTAGCCATTTTGACCATTGTACTGGATGATCCACCTGAGTATGGTAATGCCTTGCTCATTTGTATACCTTTTGATCAATAAGACTAGTGATTTTTACCTATTATATGATTGTTTTTAGTGTGTTCATTTGGAATGTTTGATTTTGGATGGCATTAGACATGTTCAAGCTCTTGGGATGTAAGTAAACATCATGGAAGTCATTTTGAGCCTTAGGTTGTAGGCAAGCCTATGGAATAAGGTTTAGGCCAAAGCCAAATGAAGGGGTCATTCATAGTTATATAATTTTATATACTTTCCAATCCATTTTATCATGATTTTGGGAGAATAATAGATGTTTTTGATCCATTGGTATACATAAGAAGTCATTAAAAGGTCAATTTTGGGCTCTAATATCACTTGATCCAGTTGGAATAGAGAGACAAGCTTGATAATGAAATTTTACAAGATCACATATTTTTGGAGGGTTTTAATGGAGGATATAGGAGTTTATGGATGTTGATGAAGTTATTTAACTATTAAATTTTGGAATTTTTTGTCATGTTGGATGTTAGATCTTTGTGAATAAACCTTAAGCGTGAAAACAAGCTAAAACCCTTACAAACCCTTACCAGTGATCAATTTGTGGAAATGAAGCTAGAGATTAATTTTAATTTAATATTTTGGCTATGAATACTATTATAACTTGTATAGGACTCACTCAGGCTCCCTCTCATTCTTTTTTTGATATACAAAATCTATACAAACATGGTAGAAATAGGGTATTTTTGATTATTTTTTATGTTTTGTAGGCTATAGGATGAGTCTAAAGATGAAAACAAGTTTTGGATAAATATTAAAACTTATTATAACTATAAATATTCATTTAATTCCTCATAAAAAAATCCTAAGTTTCTCAATAAGATCTCTCATCTCAGCCAGTCAAAACTAGCATATTAGACAAGCTAGTGAAATGTGTGAAAACTTTAATAAGATGTCTTTTTAAAGTGTCCCTAATAATTATAAGTATATTAATGGTATTTAAAATTTTCATACACTCCATACCATGCATTTTCATGAGTAAATTATTCCAATTTTGAGGAAAAGTGTGCAGGGTGCATGGTGGAAGTGTTTTCTTGACAACAAATAATGATGGCTCACTTTCAGGTGATTTAAGATGACCAAGAATGAAATCAATGCATGGATAGGCATGTATTATGTAATTATAATTTATTCTAATAATTTTAACTACTCCTAATTATTTATGAGATGTTAAAATAAGGCCAATCATGAAGGGAATTTTTTTGAGCCAACACAAGGAGTTTCTTGCCACTTTTCTTGAAGTTTATGCCTTGAATTAACATTTATTCTTCCTAAAATTCCATGGTTCATCCCATATGATCTTATCATGCATTATTAATTGATTCTCACAGCTTAACAAGTCTCCTTGTGACCCTTGTACTTCTCTCTTCTCCTCTCTCTCTCTCTCTCTCTCTCTCTCTCTCTCTCTCTCTCTCTCTCTCTCTCTCTCTCTCTCTCTCTCTCTCTCTCTCTCTCTCTCTCTCTCTCTCTCTCTCAAGTTTTATAAGAACTAGCCATTTTTGCCATTGTACTAGATGATCCACCTAATTATGGAAAAGACCTGATAATTTGTATACCTTATAATCACTAAGATTACTTATTGTTACCTCTTCCATGAATTTTCTTATTGTGTTCATTTTTAATGTTTTATTTTGCATAAGTGATAACTCTTATTTCCTTAGCATGATTAGTTTCATTCTATCATCTATTTACAGTTGAAAATCTTCTTTTTACAGGGCATGTGAAGTGTTCTAGAAAATGTCAAGGATTGAGTGAGTTAGTATATTCATTAATTCCCTCATAGGCCTCTTGTCCAGTCCTATTTTTTCACATTCATCCATAACCTCACAATGTAACATTGATATGAGAAGAGGAAGATTGGAGAAGTGTATGTTCAGTTTGTCCTTTGATTTCAAGTGTAACATGATAATGGTTGGAATTCATCAATATATTTGTTTTATCACCCCCCTTAGGATATATATATTTTTAATTACCTCTCTCCCTTTTCAACCCCCAAGTTTAGTTGTAGTTGTGATCCAAAGTGGTACATCAAGGGAACTAGCCTTATTTAGAGATTCACCTTATTCCTTTGGCTACCCATAAGCCTAGAGTAGTTTCCATTGTGCCACTTGGATGAGGAGAGATTTTCCATCTCTTCAAAGGGTGAAAATCCAAGTGAAAAAAAATCACACCTACCAAATGACCATGTTCTTTGATGGCTAGAAATTCTAATGTGGTGGGGGTATCAAAGTTATTCTCATTCCCCTTGATGGTGAACCTCTTCCTCTTTACTTCAAGCTTGATTTTGAGTGTAACAAAAATGTGTCTAAGTATGAAGCCCTATTATACCATCAGTGTCTTTGGAAATTCCCAAATTATGGTCTACTAGGTCAATGGATACTACCAATGTAAGAATGATGTCTTGAAAAAGTACAAATGACTAGTAGATGTACTCTTATCATCATTTGATCATTACCTTATCCAGTCTATTCCATGATCTAATAGTAAGTTCATGGATACAATGGCTTCCCTTGCTTCCCAAATCCCATCTCATCCTATCGAGTCTAAACTCTACATCACCATTAATTATTTCACCACACCCTTTTATATCCACTCTAACCTCCCTACTATTTTTAGTGTAGAGCAATCTCTATTAGACATTTGGTATGAAAAAACCTTTAACTATCTCAACCTCAAAATCATTCCTCTTGACCTATCTAGGAATTCCTGAAGAGCTTTTATTTAAAGTACCTCTCATTATACCATACTAGGGGGAATATTTTACAAAAATGGCTTTCATGACCTCCTTCTCTATTGTATACTTAGTCATGAATATTCCCATGCTATCAAGTAAATGCATGGCATGATCTGTGGGGGACAATTTAGTGGTATAGCTATTGCTAAATGTATCCTTTACCTTATCTACTATTATCAAACCCTTAACTAGGACTATTATGATTATGGAAGTGTGTTAAGTGTCAATAACACACCAATTTACATCATGTATTGACCTAGGACCTTCAAGTATCCAAGTAATTTTGGCCCTTCTGACAATGGGTCCTTGATCTTATTGAGGAAATCAATCCTCATTCTTCACAATGACACCAATCTATCATTGCCACTATTGTGTATTTCACCAAGTGGGTGGAAGCCATTCCTCTCATCTCAACCAAAGCTGACAAGATAGTCAACTTCATCAATCATTATATCATCTATCATTTTGGTGTTCCCCATAAGATCATCATCGATAATGGAAAATATTTCAAATACAAACATGTCCAAGGCCTTTGTGATGAATTTAGAATCAAGTTAAGCTTTTCCTTTCCCTATCATCCATAAGCAAATAGACAGAAATAATCCTTTAACAAAACCCTCAATAAAATGTTAACCAAAGTGGTCAAGTCTTTAGGTCAAGATTGACACTTGCACATCCCTTTCCCTTGATGGGCCTATCATACTATTATTCAAACCTCTATAGGTGCTACCCCTTTCTCTCTCATCTTTAGGGTAGAGGTAGTCTTGCCTCTCAAAGTCTAGATTCCTTATATTTATATATCCTTACAAGAAATCATTTTTGAAAGTGACTATCATCAAGAACATCTAGCATGAGTTGAGCTACTTGATGAACATCACCTAGAATCACTTAACCACCTTCATGTCTACCAAGAGTAAATTAAGCATGATTATGAAAAATACCTAAAAGAATAATAATTCAACATCAAATATCTCTTCCTAAATGAAAATCAACATGTAACCAATATGTAGAAAAGCATGTGAGGAAATTTTTCTTTCAATTGGCTTAGACATTACATCATAACCCACAAGTATGGATCTGAAGCTTATCATTTATCTTCTCTCGAAGGAAAACTAGAACCTGAACCTCTCAATGATTCACATCTACATCCTTTTTTTGTTTAAAAAGGATCAAACTCACCTTTTTGTCTAACTTAATCTCATCCCTTGATTTATGATATTTTCACCTCCCTCACACTTTTATCCCATCACCTTTGAGGACAACTAATTACAACATAGAATCATGTGATGCACAATCAAAATCATATCCTATCCTAAATATGGGTGCCATAACTCTACCCATAGGATGGTTCTCATGGATACTTTTCATCCCTAGTTGGATAGAATCCCATGATCATTGTCTCTCAAAACCATTCCTTTCACCTATCATTAACCTCTTGTGTTTTAGCTTTTGCCCTCATACGAGTAAACCTCTAGGCCTAAATAGATAGTCCATAACCTAGCATCAAAATAATTTGGTATACCAAAATACTACTCGGGTCAAACATATATAATATATAGACTATTCCCTTGAAGGATAGTTTCCCAAAATTTAAAATTTCTTAAAAAAGATATAGGCTCCCTTGAAGGACAGATACCAAAATCAACAAATCCAAAACTTAGACCACTTCTTAGAAGGATGGCTAAGTCAAATTAGTCAAAGTGATCATTTTAAGCTTCATGAATCAATAAACTTCACAAAACTATTGTAAAAAAGTAATAAAATTCCCTATATCAGAATTAGAATGAGCTATCCCAAGGAAGCCACAATCAGATTTCATACTTAGCATTAGGAGACTTCCTACATCAATCAATCTAAACCTTACATTGAGACATGGAATTGTCCACTACGGTTCTTAGGTTACCTACAAAAGGGGAAGACCAATTGACAAGAAGATTACACTCCCTTTCACACCACCTATCACCTATTTTTCCTTTATACCATCTACAAATCAAGGGACTTTGAGCTTACATGATAGAATGTGATCAAGATACCATTTTATCAATAAATGAATGATAATGCAAAGCATTCAAAGGGCTCATGTGCATTATGCCAATCCAAATTTGGTTTTTTTTAGTCCTTACCAACAAATGAGCATCATTCCTTTTTCTTATTCTCTCATACATAGTTCATGTATTCACTTAGACTTATGTCTCGCGATCTTAATTTATTTTCACACATATAGTTTAATTATTTAACTTAATTTATGTTCTATCATCAACAAAATAACCATAAACCACACCATCATAACATCATATCCACAATAAAAACATCATAAACATAAACTACATCCATAATTATAATCAACAACATCACAAATAACCACATATCAAATGAATCATAGAACCACAACAAGATAATATTACACCACTATAACATCATGTCTGTAATCATAATATCATCATCATAAACATAATCACCATCTATAAAATAAATCATCACATAGACATAAACCATGTATAACCATAAACATTATCATCATCATCATCACATGCCTAAACTAGTAAACCATAATCATAACCATAAACTATGAACATCAAAACAAAATCATGAATCATAAATCCTATCATAAACATCTTGTCATCAACATAAAAAAATACATGTAACAATGTATATCTCTCTCAAAACATGTACATCTCACTACATCAGCATATAGGTCAGTATTAAAATCATATATATCTATGTCTTATCATATAATATCATGCCCCTGGGGCACCACTACCACTGGACCTACCACTTGCACTACCATTTCCACCTAGTACCAGACCTCCTGAGGTGCCTACCTATCTATGCACTTAACCAACCCACTGATCTAGAGTCACCACATGTCAGGATCTTTTCTCCACCACAATTAGAGCTCATATGATTACTTCTTGTATTAGCAACTAAACATGGAATTTAACCAGAAGTAACTAGTAACTAGAAATATGAAACAACACAGGAATTGAGAGACAATACACTATCTTGTATTAATAACATACAGAAAGAATATACAATAAAGAAGATGCCACTTCTTCTTCCACCTCAAAGGTTTGCCACACCTCAAGACCTTCTTCCCTCTCTCTCTTGGTCACAACAATCAATTCCAATACAGAATTGATGTTCACCTCACCAACCAGTCAGTATCCTTCACTGCCAGTAATCCAGTGCTCCACGCACTCCAAGTAGATCCCCTGCTCTCTGCTGCTACCTACAAATAACTAGATCATACTCACCATGTAGAAGCCTTTCTACACACCTGAAGAACCCTTGTCCTTGCCTCACCAAGTCCTTATGATTCTTCAACCAGTACCCCGGTGGATCAGCTCCTTGACCTTGCACAACCTGCAACTCTCACTGATCAAACACTCTCAGCACCCCTTTGGAACTAGGAGGAGCTACACTAGCTCTCTCTAAAAGCTCTATGGCTTTCTAGCACACCCTTACAATACAGCCCATGAGTCCATATATAGATCCCATGCTTACAATAATTAGACAACCTAATTACAATAATTAGACTCGCAACTCAAGACTAAGATTAGCCTTCAACATGCAAACTAGCAGTCCAAAAATAGACTCTCCTGGATTCGTCATGCAGATTGCCTGTTCTCCCATAGGCTGCCAACGTCGGCGCCTCCATGACCGATGTCGGCCGACTGGTGACCGATGTCGGTTGCTACCTCTTTTCTATCTGACCGACGTCGGTTGATCTGACCGACGTCGGTTTCCCTGCAACTGCTTCAGCAACTCCCCGCAACTCTGGATCCTCCCTAACTTCTCCTGTTTGCATCCTGGTGAAGCTTTTAGCTTCACAACCTAACAATCTCCCACTTGGAGATAAATAGCTACACCTATACCTGTACTTGTACACCGTCTAAATTATTCCCTGGCTTGTATTCCTCTTCAAGATCAACCCTGAAGACCAACCACCACACAACCTATGATGTTATACCTGTCATTCAAGTAACCTGCCATATCCGAACCTACATATCCATGTAGTGAAGAACTTGACCCTAAAAATAAGAATCCCTACTATTAGTCCCACTAAACTGCCCTCCAGTACTCCTTCCCTGAATTAGCTCCATACTTTCTGACAACCCCCACTGCTTGGGAAAACGCTCAGGTCTACACTAGACCTCATGTGATTTCGAACCCTGTTTCAAGCTAAGCTTGAACTGTCCAGCCCTTGGTGTGCTTTTCGATTCTGCATCCTGCATCATGAACCCCGCCAACACCGTCTTCACATCAGCTCCCACTGGAGATCAAATCTCCATGTCTCTTATGCCAAAGAATTTTGCTGCTCCAAATTCTTCATGACAAGCCTCTGAACTAACCTTACCTTTAGCTCAGCAAATCCCTGTATGTACAAACCTACTAGTAAATCACCCACATACAGTAACAAGATAATGTTGCGACCATCATCTACCTGGTAAGATAAAACCACAATAGTTACACTGACATTGACTGAAGCCATGCTTAGTCATCCACCTGTCAAACATGTACCACTGTCCTGCAGCTTCCTCAAGACTATATGCCATAGCCTTCTGTCTCTTGTATCCATCCACTCTCTTCTTTAAAATGGGAATCCATTTCATCTCTCAGTGCTTACTTCTAGCTGACAACTCTACCAACAAATACCTCTTTGGTTCTTCTCTAAGGACTCACTCCTCATCCATGCCAAGCTCCCACTGTATCTGGACTCTACCTGCATTGCTTCTTCCATCTTCCTGGTTCATGACCATCAGTAAGCAATATAAAGAAGGTGAAAAACAAATATGAGGTTCACTTACCAATCCTGACCTCGACATGAGCGTTTGAGACTTGCTATTCGCCCACTATCCGTTCCAGTGACCAATCTTGGTCATCTCCCAGTCTGTTTCTGACCGATGTCGGCTCCCTGTACTAAACCTGACTGTCGACATCATTTCCCTGGCCGACGCCGGTGTCCCTTCTGCCGACGTCGGTCCTTATGACCGACATCGGTCTTCCTGCTGCTGACGTCGGTTACTGTCTGACCGACGCCGGTACCTGTGTTCGTCTGTGAGTGATAACTTTTTACCCATGAGCTCTCCATGGATCAAAATCCTAATCAAATCAACCCTGCTCTGCTTAGAATAATTCAGTCTCCTCACCTGATCTCTATCCATCATCTCCTCCTTGAACACCAAGGCTTTCTAGTTCTTTAGCTTGTCAAAGACATCTGACTTCCGCTTCAAAACCTGCATTCTCCTTCTACATATGTGACTAAGCCCATGAAGCCACATCTCTACAACAGAAGGTGAATCAGTAATATAAGTAGATAGATAAAGGATACCTACTTTCTTACCACCATCTAATTCAAGTGCATCCGCTGTGAGAGTTACAGTGCATCTCTCATCACCCAAATTTCTTGAAGAAATTAGACTCATCTCCAAGATTGGTACCTGCATGACTTCTTTCAACCACTGTGTGTCATCCGTCTGCAATTTCAGCTTCACTTCCCCTTCGTAAATAATCTGACAAGGCTCTCCAACCCCTAAATAAATCTCTCCAAAGTCTTCAAAGACATACATGTGAAAAGATGCTCTATTTCAGGCTGCATGGAAAGAGGCAAAAGAATTTGTAAACAAAGATTCCACTTTATCCAGAACATCCTATGCAATATTACCTGCAACATATGCTTCTACCAGCTAATCTGCTACCGACCAACGATCTCTTTTTACCTGCTCCTTCTTTCCATCAATCAGACCATTCGTGCTATTCAATTTCTCCATTCGTAGCTCACTATCTTTTGCCGTTGCTATACTCCCACTCAATCTGAAACCCCTGTGAGTGACCTGTAATCAAAAAACACTACCAGATCTGAAGCCACCTGTTAGTCAACCCAACCAAAAGCTCTGATACCACTTGTCAGGTATCAGCTTTTGAACCTACAACCAAGGCTCTGATACCACTTGTCAGGATCTTTGCTCCACCACAATTAGAGCTCATATGATTACTTCTTGTATTAGTAACTAAACACAGAATTTAACCAGAAGTAACTAGTAACTAGAAATATGAAACAACACAGGAATTGAGAGACAATACACTATCTTGTATTAATAACATACAGAAAGAATATACAATAAAGAAGATGCCACTTCTTCTTCCACCTCAAAGGTTTGCCACACCTCAAGACCTTCTTCCCTCTCTCTCTTGGTCACAACAATCAATTCCAATACAGAATTGATGTTCACCTCACCAACCAATCAGTATCATTCACTGCCAGTAATCCAGTGCTCCATGCACTCCAAGTAGATCCCCTGCTCTCTGCTACTACCTGCAAATAACTAGATCATACTCACCATGTAGAAGCCTTTCTACACACCTAAATAACCCTTATCCTTGCCTCACCAAGTCCTTATGATTCTTCAAACAGTACCCCGGTGGATCAGCTCCTTGACCTTGCACAACCTGCAACTCTCACTGATCAAACACTCTCAACACCCCTTTGGAACTAGGAGGAGCTACACTAGCTCTCTCTAAAATCTCTATGGCTTTCTAGCACACCCTTACAATACAGCCCATGAGTCCATATATAGATCCCATGCTTACAATAATTAGACAACCTAATTACAATAATTAGACTCGCAACTCAAGACTAAGATTAGCCTTCAACATGCAAACTAGCAGTCCAAAAATAGACTCTCCCAAATTCATCATGTAGACTGCCTGTTCTCCCATAGGCTGTCGACGTCGGTGCCTCCATGACCGATGTCGGCCGACTGGTGACCGACGTCGGTTGTTACCTCTTTGCTATCTGACCAACGTCAGTTGATCTGACTGACGTCAGTTTCCCTGCAACTGCTTCAGCAACTCCCCGCAACTCTGGATCCTCTCTAACTTCTCCTGTTTGCATCCTGGTGAAGCTTTTAGCTCCACAACCTAACACCACAACTACATTACCTGCTAAGTTATCCTTGTAGTCCCCCCATCTTAGTTGATCTAAACACTGCATCAGAAATATGGCCTCATAATACCTCAACTCCTCCACTATGGCCAAGTATTATACATATGAATGTTGTTAGGTGGTCATGCTAGAGCTACCAGTATTCCTTCCCTTTGTCTCATGGCATCCCTCTCCTAGGTCACCAAACCTAGTAAGGACTTCGCTTGATCCCTCTCCCCTATAATGGTGTCAACTTGACCCTATAATGTAGAAATTTGGCCTTACAATGTGGACACCTACCCTTGTAAATATATAATCTATGCCTGTGCAATAAATAGTATTGCTCTTACCTATTCGTTAGGGCCACCTACCTATATTTGTGGACATCCACTAGCTAGATCCACATCCATGGCCTATCAAACTCCATCATCCCACCCAAAATTGGCCATTGCATATCGGGTTTGATACCATACTATATAGCCATCAACAAAACCATCATCATCAATCTCTACCCTAATAAGTAGCTCTTCATGATATAAGACCACCTCCTCTAGCTATGACTCAGGTAACAAAAAGTTAGCATCTTCCTACTTATACCTTAATAATGGAGCCATAATCCTCTACACTAGACCATAATACCTCTAAACTTTATCAAATGGGATGAGCTCAGTGTCACCCTCCCTCCTACCAAAAATCTACCTCTAGCTCTACAATGATAATGTATATTGAGTGTAGTGGGCCCACCTTAAGAAGCCAACATACGGCCTCCAAACCAAATCACCAATAACCAAGACATCTAGTGTATCTCTAAACTAGTTAATATCTCTTGCCCCTCCTCTAGCTCTTGTCGATGCATAATCTCCCCTCCATCTCATGAAACCCACTTTGAAATCAATATGGGCATAACCCTCTTATGGTAGCCCCAGTAGTCTAAAAACCCTAATGTGCTCTTATGATCAACAATGGAACATAAACCCCACACTGATCCCATATCATCTATGATCTCAAAATTCCTAGATCTCCCTATATATCTAGACTATAAAAATTGGTGCCCACCCAAACACTACCCTCTTAAGAAACATGTCCACCAACACACCTAACAATAAATAAGGAAATCACCCACTACTCAAATCTGGCAACATAAAATAGAATAATGCCATCATCATCATAGTCATCAAATGCCTCTCATCTAGAGACCTCTAGTATAATGGCCTATATCTAAAACCACTAACATGCCACTTGGTAAGGGCCTGATGCTCACCATATAAGATCTCCATCCACTCATCCTTCTCCTCACTCTCAATATGGTAAATTAGCTCCCCCCAAGCAGACAACCATGTAATCTTATGAACATCCTCTAATAGGATGGTCATATCTCTTATCAATAGTAGAAAGGTATTCATGTTTAGATCCCATCTCTTGATGAGGGTCATGATCATAGCTACATCTCATGGCATGCACTGATAGTGCATCATAGCTCCTAGGCTAATTCCATCCATGTATGTCCAATCATCCTCAGTCATCCCTCCATGGATCTCCATAAATATCTTAGGAACCCAATCCCTCATCTAAATATGATCTCATGCCTCCAAAAATTAGAGCATGCACACTTAATTTTCCATTTCCATTTCTCATTCTACCTAACTCAACCTATTTATCAACGAAACCCCACAAAAATCAACCTATTCCAATACCTACCCTAACCCATCAAACCAAACATCTAATGCTTCTATCAAAAAAAAAACATCTACCCTAAACCTAAAATTTTCAATGCCTTCCCTAAACCTATCAAATCAACACCTAACTCAAACCAATAACCATTTTAACACATCACTCCTACTTGAAAATGTCCTTATCCCAACCTACACTTAGAATTTTAACTATTCTAACCCTCTAAAACATTTTAACTACATCTTTTCATTAAAAACATATGTTCACCAATAACTTAACCACTGATGGTCACTATGACCACTGACAGTCAAGTGACCTTTTTGCTTTGGTGGTTGACCACTAATGATAAAGCATAACCATTGACAATTGGATCAAACCATCAATGGTCATTGTGTATGACCATCGATGGAAAAACACCTAACCCACCCACCTAAAAACTACCAAAATAGACAATTCAAAAATAAAACTACCTTATTCTATCATATACCCTAACCTTAACCTAAATACTCTTTCAATTTTAAATTTCACCTTCTAATTTTTTCAATCAAAATCAAAACCTATAACTAGGTCAAAACCTCCAAAACCCTATCAACATAACCAAAAACTACCCAAATTAAAATCCAAAACAACCAAATGAACTAGTCTATTAATTTTAAAACACCACTATCTCATTCCTCAACTAGATCCTCATCTACCTTCCATCTCTAGTCTAAGTTGTATCACATCCACAAATGCTTCCAACCAATCAACAATCACCAAGTCAACAATCACTCAGTCAACCGTCTCACACAAAATGTGAAATCACCAAAATGCATACAAAACACAGGAGTCAACAAGTTGAAAGTGAAAATGACTTTTGTTTTTCATTTTTTATCCTCTATCCTTTTAGGGTTTCCCCCTGACCATCGATGGTCAAGGTGACTGTCGATAGTCGACTTAGGGACCCATGACCATTGATGGTTAGGGTACCCACTTTTTAAATTTTTAAGCACCAACACCTAGGTGCCAAATGTTTGGAGATTACCTTCTCCACCAACCAAAACAACACAAAAGATTTAGAGAATACCCTCTCTAACAAACCAACCACCCAACCACATCCACCTCTATATCAGCCACTTATGACCCAAATTATAACATATTTTATGATGACGCTTCCATGGTATTTTCTTTTACCACATTGACCAACCTTTCCATGTTGAACATTTGAATTTACACCACCTCATGTATAACTAAACCCTTTGTATTTTTCAAATGATCACTTCCTACCTTAGATACCCAAAAAAACACTAACCTTGTCTAGGATATTTTATAAGAGATTATTGATCAGATATGCCTAATGTTATGGTCCAGTTACCCTATCACCAATCCTTCTAGAATTGACCTTACTTTTACTATCTTGGTAACCTTAGTCTTTGCATGATCTTGACTATCACACTTAGTCACATTTTGTGTACATGGTTGCACTTCAAATACCCAACCCTTTTATCACCAACCTTAGGACTTACTATAGACCACTTATCAAACCCTTATCCAATTTTGGTTTCACCTCATCGACACTTGGTTTGAGGGGGAACACCTCCTCCAATACTCAAGGCAACTAAACCTTTGACCAATAATCCATTATTGTTTTGTAGCTTGGTGATTTAGAGTTACATAACAAAAAGGCACAAAATATAGACATTATAAACCCACACTAGATGTCAAAATGCCTTAGGACCCTTTAAGACCTTCTAAACCCATTTAAATCATCTATTAAACCCTAACTGACTTACTAACTAACCAATTCACCTAACCCATTTTGACCCACTTTGACCCCTTTCACCTTCAGATACTCAACCATTTATGGTCAACATGATTTTTGATAGCTAGGCTGATCATCAAAGGTCAGGTCCTCATCTTACTAACACAACACCAACTGTGTGCAATCTAACATGGCACAATTTAATATGTCAACTTACTTGGTGCTAAAAAATTCCCAAGCATTTAAATCAACTACCCAACCTCTTAAGGAAACTTCTATCCTTATATCTCTCTTTGCCTATAGAAGGATGGGAGTAAGAAGTGAAATGGATCCAGGTTTTAGCAATCAAAATCAATTTCAAGCATTCCATTACAAAGGTGATCTATCTTCCACCTAAGTAATCATTCTTAGAAAAATTTAGTAACTAAAATAGAGACCCAAAGCTCTTCCCAAATTTCTCTTTAGGAAAAGTATCTTTACTCTTCCAAAATTTATCTAGCCATTAACCACCATCCATCAAACAAACTGTATATTTTATATTCTAGCTTTGTTTATTTGGCTTTTGACTTCCTTGCCTAAATCAAACCCACTGCACCTATTTTTTTACTTCCTTAACCTAGACTAGATGCTTAAAAAACCTTTTCTTGATCAACAATTCATTCTATAAATCTTTTTAAAAACCTTCAAAATTTCATAGGCAACCACTGATGGTCAACACAACCTTCGATGGTCACCTCCAACCATCGATGGTTACCCAACCACTGACAATCAGCTTAACCATCAATGGTCACCGTGACCACCAATGGTCACTATGGTAAGAAATAATAATAGGTTATTTCTAACCCCTTATCCCCAACTAGATCTAATTTTTTGTGTTCCTATCTATTCACAAACTCCTATTTGATTTTTTGAACCTATGCTGATACACTTTAGCACTAGTATTGACCTATTATTACTATCTTTAGTTTATTTTATTTACCAATCATTTAATTCTTCTTGTATTTCATTTTAGTATTTTTTGTTATTTTATTCAAGTATTTCATTTCTATCTCTTTCAACTTAATTTTTATTAAATATTGGATTGACAGCTTCCTAACAAGCTCACACTTCTTGGATCTAGCTCATGCTAGGTAGTCCACCCTCCTATCTTTCTAATAACCCCTTTTATTAGTACCTTTCTTATCTACAGGTCATTACTCTTAAGACAAAGAGGATCTCTTCACATTCATTTATATCATATGCACATAACAACCAGGTTCTTCTACCACACCCTTATTACTATTTTTCTTACCCTACATCTTTCTAGGAAATAAGAAAAAATTAAGAGAAATAGGTATGACATAACATATTATTTTGTTACCCATCTTAGGTTTATATCAAAATAACAATAAAATGATACATGTCACAAATTTGAATAACTCAAAATTCCACATGTTAGACCCTGATTGGTCCACTTGGTGAAGGCACATTGGTCCATTTTACTACCATGTCATCAATTTTATAGGGTTTGAACACAACTTTGACTAGCCACAACTATCACATACAAATTTGGATTTGGTCTATTTAAAGTGTGCCGAAGAGATTTTATAATTCTATTTAGCATTGTACTAGTTTTGGAAACATGATAAAATATCTCAAAATATCCTCTAGATCAAACCTCCCCACAAAGAGGCTTTTAATCTCCAAAAGTCCCAATAATCTAACTGAATCTACTACATGACTTTATGCATCACACCAAAGTATAGAAACTAGAATATAACAAATGAAGGCGTTATGAAATTAAGTTGTACACATAAACTCCATTTGAAAAACACCAAGCCTATATCAGTGAAATAAGACATTATAAAACTTCCTTATAAGAAGTCAACTGTCTAACTAAAACTGTAACCTGCTTATGGAAAGTAAAACAAACTCTTTAGCCATTGTTCCAAAATGACATGTTAACCCAAAATAATAATAACAACTAGTGGATTATCTCAACCTCTTCACTACATGAAGGTTAAGGTGTTCTCCTTGTTATCAACATCACACAAGGAAAACCAAAGTGTTGCATACCCTATAGGACTTATAAACAATTATAACATGTGTATACTTGTATCTATAAATGTTTCCCATCTATGGGTTTTTTAAAGTACATTTACATGATGTGCATGACAAACATACATGTGAGTGTACAAATTTTTTTTAATAAAAACATTTCCTAAAATATAATGAGACTTAAATGTATATGTCAAGAATAAAAATGTGCAATTAATCTATCTATCCTAAGGTTATAAATGAACAATACACAAATAAGAGCCTCTTTACAAAATCACAAACGCTACAAGTAAATGTAAGACATATCATAAACATGACGAGAAAACTAATAATTTAAAACCTATCTCAAAGTTTCCCCATTAGTGAATATTCCTTGATTTATAACTCCACAAATCATCCAACTGAATTAGTTTTCCAAAAGTTTATCACAATGGGAATCTGAAATAAGAGATAGCAAAATATCCTTCAACAACACCAAAATTGTCAAATTTCCTTCTTAGATCCATTTAGGAATTCTATAAAATAGTGTTTGAAGTGAATCTATGCATAATATTCAATACTATAGTAATGTTTACCCAAGACTATTTAATTAAACCATTTTATCAATAAGGGTTGTTCCCCCTTCATGGTATCCAATAACTGAATAAGAGGTAGTTTCATCTTATAAACTCTATCCACTAAGAGTTAGATGATCCATTTTAATTGCATCAAAAGGATTTAAAAATAATTCTTAATCAAAGCAAATTTTACTTCTAAAGCAAACCACACAAAGGTTATTCAATGTCAAGGATTCAAACCAAAAATTGTGCCACATAGTTACATTGAAAATAACTCATACCTCTTTGAAAATTGTGAAGTGAACCTTGTTGAGTAATGACTGGAATATTTTTGGTGTTTAAACAACTTCCTATTTGCTTCTTATATCTCTTAACAAAGATGTGAAGCATAAACCAAATTATGAACCAATTCAAACTCAAAACTCAAAGTGCAAAAACTTGTTTAATATCCTGAATAATGCCCTATTTTCCATTTACATATGTTACCATGGAACAAGTATTTTCACTTGTTCCTATAATTAAGGACATAAACATCCATAATATGATTATTAATCCAAAAATAAAGGATACACAACTTGTTATCAAAGACTAAAATATTATGTCAATACCAATATCGAATCAGATCACCATCATACCTTAATATGCCCTATGTGTAAGAATGATAATAAGACTACAACTAATTTCTCTTGGATGTGCATCATTGAAAATGCCTTTTATTTTATCTGAATGCATCCCAAGATAGAAAGGTTGATCCTCCATTAACACCATCTCACGCCTCAAGTGATAATGTGTTTTGTTCTTCATTCGTGTTGATCCTGCAGGGCTAGTGGTTTTAAAACCTTGGCTATTAGAAGCTTGTCTTCTTCTAGTAAACAGGAATGTCTTCCAATTTTCCTTTGCACTAGCCTTCCTACATGGTCAAATCAAATCAAATAACACAAAGCAATAATCTAATATTTAAAAACTCCAAAAATGAAGTATATCAATAACTGAAGCAAGTCTTTTATCAACCTACTTTGATACCAAAATTTGATCTAAAAACTAAATTTACCCCCCTTAGATAAGTCAAATAATTTTTAAATAATCAGATACTAAAAAATCTCAATTCCCTTAAATACATAGAATTGGATGTGGAATTCTCAATTTCTTGATTAAATCAATAGAAATTAGTTTTAATGTTATAGAAATGAATATGAAATCCATTTTTGAATGAAAACATCTAATTTGGTTTATTTTTATAATTTTACATAAATAGTTCAGTGTCTCATAATTCATTTGAAAACTTAATTAATAAATTGAAATATAGAATATTGAAATGAAAATTGACACCAATTTGATAATGAAATTCACCCATTTAGGGGCTATGTCTCTAGGTTCATAAACACGAACCAATCCATTTAAAAATGATGCAAATATCAATATTTTATGAACTTACATCAAAGTGGAATATGAGAACCTATAAATTATGCTGAAACCTAACCGTGCAAATTTTGATCCATTCAACAAACATTTTTCCTTTGTCAGTAGCATCTGTATCTCTTCTTCATCCATTTGGGCAAGATTCCACATTAAGAGTGTTGTTCCCAAAATGAGCTTCGCTCATTTTTGTAACAACCCCCTACAAAACTTGTCCATTTCGTCTTGTCTCTCTAAGCTCGTTTTTATGCTTTTTCTTTGGTTCGTTTTCGTCTTGGTTAGATCGGGGAGTGGTTCCCCCCCCCCTTTTTTTTTGCTTTTCTTTTCTTTTTTCCCTTTTCAGAGTTAGCCTTTCTTTTTCTGCAAGGGCGGCGAAAATCGCCGCCCCTGCACTTTTTCTGCAAGGGCGGCAAAAATCGCCACCCCTGTACCCTTTCTGCAAGGGCAGCAAAAATCGCCGCCCCTGCACTTTTTCATTTTTCGCGCAAGGCATTAATGGCCCTGTGCGGTGGGTTGTTGGGGTTGGTTTTTTAACCTTTATAAACCGATTTGAGCCTCATTTCTTCTCACTTCCTCCTGCTCTCCTCCTACCTCTTGCACCTGAGCGCTCCAAGTGACTTTGCGAAGTGCCAACTCGCGGATTCGACTTTGTGGCGCACGCGTTTTCCAGGTAGGGTTTGTTTTTAAGTTTCATTTTTATTTTTGTTTTTTATTTATTTCATTTTTTCCTTTTCTTCCCCACGGCCTCGAAAAGGGTGGCATTTTCTTACCGCCGTTCCGCCCCTGCTTTCCTCAGGCAAGGGCGGCATTTCCTTGCCGCTGTGCTTTCCTCAGGCAAGGGCGGCATTTCCTTGCTACTGTGCTTTCCTTAGGCAAGGGCGGCATTTCCTTGCCACTTTTATCTCCTCCTGCTAGGGCGGCGATTTTCGCTGCCCCTGCTCTCTCCCTGCAAGGGTGGCAATTTTTGCCGCCCCTGCTCTCTCTCTGCAAGGGCGGCGATTTTCGCCGCCCCTGCTTTTTTCCTTCCTTTTTCAACTAACTCCTAGATTTTTTCCAGGTTGTCCTTTTCAAGCTTTTTCTTCCTCGTTTTCTATCTCTTTGCCCATCCTGACCTATTTAAGTGACCTCCTGTAGCCCGTGTCACTTAAATTGCTCTCCCCACCTCTCACTCTCCTTTCGACTATGGCTGCAGCACCTTCAGCAAGCTCCTGCACGCCTGCTCCCATTCAAACGAGACCGTCCCCCATGACGGAAGCATCTCCTTCAAAGGCAAAGAAGATGAAATACAGATACTAGGGCGTCTTCCCGCTCACAGCGATTACCTCGAATTTCGATGACATTCAAGACACTGAGATCGGCCACATAGATATGGCTGAATTCCTGGTATGAACCAAAGTGACCAATCCTAGCACTGGGATAATGAGAATTATCGAGAGTAACATCCACCTGGTGGCTGCCTTCCCAGTAGCAGCTCATCATGTGGAATTCGTCCTTCAATGCGTGCACTTCTACGACAAAGAGACCAGATCAGTCTCAGACGCCAGTGGCCGCATGATCATTCGGTTAGACCTCGAATTTATCGACAAAGTCTTTTTATGTCCACCAGCCACCGAAGTGACCCAAATCGACTTCGAGAATGCACAGAGGGAGTATGAAAAAGACCCCGAGAGGGCAAAGAGGGTCATAAACCATAAGTGGTTAAAAACCCCAAGGGCCGGCCTATCCAGATGGCCGAAAAGCTTCCCCAGAAGTGACTTTATTGAAGAAGTTGGTGACTTAATCACCCTTCTCAGCAGAGTACGGGGCCTCCCGTCCTCTTCACAATTCCATGAATGGATGTATCCGTTCATAAAGATCATTCTGCAAGGCAAACAGGTCATTTTCTAGGGAGAACAGATCAGCAATGCTATTCACGAGCCGCTGACTAGGGTACAAACCTCCTTCAAATTCTACATGAACTCGTACCTGGTCTACATAGCTGCTGCCATACGATCTTTCTCGGGCCTAACCACAGAGGGGGATAGGAAGACCACCCCGGTCTATTCATACTACCCACAGCTGACACTTCAAGGATCGACACGTCATTTTAGGCGAGTGAATGACGCATTCTTTGCCATATTTCTATGTCTCTTCGATCCTCAACTGGAGCAGAAGAGAATGTCAGACGAGGCTTGGACAGTAGTGAACAGTTTTGACTGCATGTTCCTCCAGTTCCCTACTTTTTCTTATCTACGGGTGGGTTTCTTCCAAGGATACCCTTATATGCTCCCCAGATTCCCTTCAGATAGGTTGGTCCTAATGGAGCTTTGCCGACAATTGGTCGTCGTACACTCAAAACAGATGGAGCTTAAGAGACCTGGTTTCAGGTTTCCTATCCAGATTGGTAGATTTTCCATTGCTACGTCGACTAAAGCCAAGGTTATGGAAACAGATATGCAGATGGTTACCGTCAAATCTTTCAAAAAATGGGAAAAATTTGATTACAAAGGAGTCAGAGAGACGATTCGAAGGAAGACTCAGTTTCACGAGCCTATGATTGAAGACATCTGGGTAGATCTAAGGACAGCCGAAGAGATAAGAAAGATGGACTATTGCCGCCTCACGCTAGAGCAGATAGAGTACCTCGGGCTTGTAGAGATCCCTTTAGGGTTGATTGACGATGGGAATATAGTGAACAGCAGGTATCTGATAGAGAAGGTCACTAGTTCCCCTCTTCCTCCGATCAACTGGTCTCAAAAAGAGCTGACTTCTCTAAGGAAAAGATTCGAACTAGTATTGGCTAACACCAATAGTTGGTTGGCAGCAAATGGGATCACCTTGAAAGAGTCCATTACAGGGTCAGAGGCTGAATATCAGGCAGATATGAAGAGAAAGGCAGAAAGCCAAACCAAAAACAAAGACGACGTCCCTTCATCTTCTAGACCTCACAAGCCTAGGATCGTCTTTGTATCCAAGAAGCCTAGGTCAGAACAAAAACCTGAGGCAGCAGCCGAAGAAACCAAAGAACAAAGTCCCGGGGTATAGGTAGCTAAACTGATGGGGTCAATAGAACAACCTTCAGAATGACCAGGTGTTGGGTCTCCAACCTCAACGGAACAAGTGCGGCCGATCCAGGGCTCCTCTCCTCCTCATCAATCTCCGTCGGTGCCCACTTTCCCTATCTCTCCCATTAGCGTTCCATCTTCTGGAGCTGCTTCTCCTTCCAAGGTGGTTTTTGGTGATCCACAAGATCCTTCAGCAGGTTCACCTTGCTCTTCTGCATCCATTCCAAGTTTATCATCTCCATCTTTCAACCTGCCACCAAGCCTGGTGCCTAATCCTGAATCTACAGTTGGCACAGTCTCGCCGGTCACTCCAACTACGACTACTGTCACCACCAGTAGCGTGGAGGCCGCTATCGTGACACCGGCAGAAGCAACTATTGTTACAACAGGTACTTCTCTCCCACCGTGGATGTCTACTTTCACACCAAAGAGAAAGAAAAGGGCCATCTCCCCAGAAGAATTCTATTTCGGCAAGATTGTGCCAGCCAGGACAAAAGCTCCCAAGAAGCCAAAGATCCTTTCCAAGTTGGTCGAGGAAAAGGGGCAGAAATTTTTGGAAATTGCCAAACCCCCACAGGACGCAACCGTTGAGGGTTTTGAAATGAGCAGTTATTCCTTTTCTCATGTTGAACTAGGCAAGGTTACACACGAAGGTGCGAAGAGTGATCTTCAGTCAGCAATGGACATTATGGTCCAAAAATTTGACAAAGAAAAAGAGATGAAAGATTTTTATAAAGCCAAGGCTGAACAGTTAACGGCAGTAATCAGAAGATTCACCATCCCACCCGAAGCAGCAACTCCAGAGGCCTTTTCCGTGGATGATTCAGTCATTCAGAAAGCTAAAAAGACTTATTTAAAGGGAAAAGTAATGGAGGAATATATTGACCGAATACACAATCAAGGAATCTCTCTGCTATCTGAGGTTGCAAAAAGAACAGGAAAAATGAAAAGATTGAAGGCTCAAGTAGACAGTTTTGTTTCTCTTACCTCTCAAGAGATTAATGGCTTGGAGAAAGATCTCGGAGGATGGAAGGAAATGGAAGGTCCAAAAAAGAGTACCCTGATATCTATCGGAGTTATCCCCAACAAGGATTCATATGTTGAGATCAAAGAGGCGATGATTTTCAGGATCCAGGTACTCAAAGATCTAATTGATGATCTCAAAGCTTTTAAAGAAGCTAGTGATAAAAGTGACCTGAGCTTATTAAACAAATTAGAAGAGCTACCCTGTGACTTGACCTCTAAAGATCATCAGTTCCTTCCAGCAGATGAAATGATTTAGAATTTTGAAGGGATGATCCAGAAGGATTTCAAAGGAGCGTCTTTCTCAATGACTTCAGTTGATAGCATTCTGGACGCTCAGTTGACTCTGGAAAATTTAAGATCCAGGTTAACTGGCCACTACAAGGCCATCACAGCATTAAAAGATGCATTAATCAGAGCAAGGGTCGTCTCCAACAACGCAGTTGCACCGGACAGCATGGGGATCCAGGCATCGATCACCATGTATGATGCTCATTTGAAGAAGTCCAGTGGCAAGAACTGACACTTTCTCTCTTTCTTCTTCTATCCCTATGCATTTCTATTTTCTACAGAATGCATGCAATTTTGTAAAATGTAATTACGAATAAAATATTTTGGAAAATATCTAAAAGTCAAAGATGAGTCATCTTTGACCGAGATATTTTGTATATTTTATTATTTTTCTGTTTTTGAGGATTTTCTCCCTATATATAGTGGAGACCTCATTTGTAAATGATCTTGGAAAAATTGAGAGCAAACACTCTGCTGAAATTGAAGCAACTTTTGAGACTTTGTGCTCAGATTTGTAAATCATATTTTGTTGAATGAATGAGAAGCAAGTGATTTCAGACTTTGTGTTGAAGTTATCTATGTCGTCTAGGAAATAGTTTCTTATGTACTCTTTCCTGATAACCTCTTGTTTATCTAATTTAATAAGCAAATTGAATGTGTTGATATTATCTGAGAGTACTTCTAGAGGGTAGAAGATAGACTTTGTGCTACTTTTATCTTTGAGATTCAGTTATCTTTTGTAGTTTCAGGTGAAGACTTTGTGCTTCACTTTACTCTACGGTTGTACTCATTTCGGATCTGTGGAGAAGCTACGGAAGACTTTGTGCTTGTGTGAGCATTCTTGAGTACTTTGTTACTTCAGGTAATCTCTTTCTCTTCGTTTGATACCATTCCTGAAAGAAGAGGAGTGTTGTTAGCTTTAGACCAGGGATTTTCCTCTTTTGTCCTTCATACATTACTTCTGAAAAAAGAGAAGTAGATGATGTTATACCACCCCCATGTGTTATTTTTTTGCTTAATTATATATATCCGGCACGTAGGTATTGATAGGGAACCTCCCCTTGATGAGAGGAGAGATTTACCTTGTCTTGATCTGGTAAAGCCACACTCCTCGTAGTGTAAATCTCCCTTATGCTGTGGCTGATATCCCCATTCTGTCATCAGTTAGTTGATGACAAAATATTCACCCAACAAAGAGTATATTCAAAACTCTTAAAAAATGGGAATTATATATCATAAGAGTGTCTCTAGTTTTTTAGAGACCTAAAAATCCTAAAATAAACCTTACGGATAACCATATTGTTCTCTCATGGCCAGAAGCCTTATCAAATAGAAACATTAAAATAAATAATATAGTTTTGGGTCAATGTATTCACATAGTACCTCCTTTGCCTATGGAAAAAAACCTTTCCAAATAGGTGTAGTAATCATCCTCACTATCTCAGATTTGTGTCTATGCAAATATATATTATTTTCCATGGTTTCATGTCATTGTAAACATACTCCTAGTCCTTATAGTTTGGGCCTAGTTTGCATGCCTTAAAAAACTGATGCACAATCAAAAAATGGCTTGGGTCTAGGAGTGGAAGACATCCATTCATTATTATAGGCATAACATAAGTCAAACGTTGTCTCTTAACCTTCCATGTTTGAGCTATGTATTTGTTCTTAACTTGGGTTTGCACCACACAAATACAATCACACCTCATATCTTACATTTTAGACTATATCTTCTTTATTTAAATATCCACACATTTTTCTTCCATGGATGAAGGAGATGTAACAAAATAAAACACCTTTCACAATCTCAATCAATAGTAATGGTTTGTATCTATGTGCTTGCATACCATACATCCAAGGCTTGGCTCCACCTAAAAAAGTTGTGGTCATGTATGTCAGATAGATAGTCTCACCTCTACTGACCCAACTTAGCCAAATAGTATGACATAGCATATTATTTTTTTACCTGTCTCAAGTATGTATCAAAATTCCCAACACAATAGGCCAATACATCTATTGACTCAGGTCAGGTCTACATTTCTATATCAAACGTCCATCAACTTGGCTTGGGTTTACATTTCTAACATCAAAATTCCATTGATTCGACTTGGGTCTACATTTATACATCATACATTCATCACTCAATATTGTATAAAAATATCCTTACCATCACCATAAACTTCACAAAGTAGATGCCATCCTTACCTTCAGATCCTATATATCCATCCTTCACTAGAATTTCAAGACAATATCTTTAGTGCATGTCTTCCATGGATAAAAGGCCTTTCAAATAGAACACATAAATGTAGGATTAGGTCTACATATTCCACTCCTAAAAATAAACATGTAACAAAATATAACCTCCTTAGATTAATTAAACAAAACTAACAGATTTTCCAAAACAAGGTTCAAATCCTTCCCAAAATCTTCCATCACCAAATTGAATATACTTTTAATAGTAATGTGTCGATACCGTGCATGATTCATGGTTATAGCCTAATGGTTAAGCCTAATCATTTTGTCAAGTGAGGTCATGAGTTTAATCCTCTTCCATCGTCATCACCTTCGCAAATGCTTGGGCATAATAATCCCACATTTAGTGGGGAAGAGTATGCTAAAGGATTAAAATAGCCTTTGAACAAGTTTGTAACTTGTGGCTTAGGCCACGTTTAACTCCCATTTTTCTTAATTCAGTTGGATGTGTTGGCACCTTCGATCTTAGTTTAGAATGACTTGGATTCAATTAAGCTAGCATTTGAGCTAGGTCTCGAGATGGATCTCACTCATTTGCCAATAAAATGACACATGTCACAAATTTTAATAACTTGAAATTCCACATATCATATCCTAATTGGTCCACATGGATAAGGTATATTATCCATTTTACTACCACATCATCAATTTTATTAGGTTTACCACAACATTTATTGGCCATATCTCTCACATACAAACTTGGATTTGGTCTATTGAAAGTGTCTTAGAGAGATTTTGGAATACTCTTCAGTGTTGTACTATTTTTGGGAACATGAGAAAATATATCAAAATATCCTTTAGATCAAAACATCTTGGTGTATGACCCCCTTAGAGTAAGTCCATTTCATGTGAACTCTAACTCTTTTCCCCATAAGAAAACATTAGTCCAAGTGATAAGCATTTTAATACATATTCAAGGAGGTAGCCTTTAAATCTAGAGGCTCACTTCCATTATAGGTACACCCAGATACCTATAAGTGTTCCCATGTTTCCCAAATCTAGAAGAGGCTTGAACACCCTCTTTTAGGGTGTAAGATTTGGTGACAATAGTTACTTTTTCAGATTTTTTGGTTGAATTTATGAATTTACAAAAATAGAAATTCATTAATTTGCTATGAATTTTTTACCTAACCATTTCATTAGTTTTGATTAGTTAAGTAATTCTAATTAGTCTTTTTTACATTTTCAAAATTTTTATAGGTTGTTTCACATAATTGGTCTAAAATGTCAATTTTCTAGGTCACAATTTGACTAGAGATGAATTGGAGGAAGGTGATGATTGCGTATGGTGCATTCCCAAAATATGGATACAATGACGTGAGTTAGAGTGTTTTCATCAAATGTGCAAACTAAATTGGGTTGTTTAGTGATTTTTAGACTTGATTTGCATTGTTTGTAATAAATCATTTTGATGATCATTTAGACACATAAGTTGTGAAAAAGGTGTGTCTACATTTTAATTTGATTTGAGAAGGATTTTTAAGACAAGCACATTAACATGTTTTCAAAGAATGGAAAAGTCATTAAAAAGAAGATAATGATTGAAGAATGATGGGTTGATAACCATAGGTTTTTATGAGCCAACAGGTTTAAGTTAGTGCCTTGAAGGGGGCTTGATAAGCCCTAGATGCCCCCTTTTAGGGAGTGGGTAGAAAAATATATTGTTAAATGGGCCCTCAAGAAGAGGAGATAACATAGTATAGAGGTAAAATAGGTATTTAAATGAATAACATGGACAAGAAGAAGAGTGAAAGTAATCCACAAGTGAGATTATTCCAATTGAGCTAATGTTTGTAGACTTTGATTTCTAATTATAATAATATAATTGATGTTGCTCCAAGGTGGGGTGGGAAGTGATAAGGATGCATCCAAAAATAAGATAAACACTTTAACATACTCCAAATAGATTGAATTGTTATGTTGTGGAGGTTATTTCCACATTACAATGTATTTTAAATATTGTACATTAAAATGTATTGTATACTCTTAATGTATTTCAAATATAATTTACATTAGAATTTTATGGACCCCCCCTTTTTTGGGAGTATAGATATGTAATTTATCTATACTTGTATATGTGTGGTGTCATTATCCATGATTAATGGGGAACCGTTATGGGTTGACTAGGCCCATGGTTTTAGTATCCATTATATTTTAAAACCACTCTGTCAAATACCTATTGATGTAATTATATATAGATGGACATACAATAGGTAATACATTTGAAGAAATAAGTTTGACAAGGTGAATAGAGTGTGTGAATTTAGGAGATTTTTTAAAGAGTAGCACCAAACAATATTTGTGCATTGTAATTATGAGAAGATTGATCTGAGAGTGGATTATGCTCTTGTTAGCTTGTAATAAGATCTGAGCAAGTGTATCTTGGTGGATTTATCCCATATTGGGTGAACCACATTAAATCATGTTTTCTTGTTGTGCATTTTAATTTATGTTCTTTATGTATCTCTGTTCATATCTCTTGTTATTGTGATTGTGTGAAATTGTTCTGCATTAAATTCTGATTTATTCCTAACATGAATTCTATGGGCTTAGAATTAGAAAAATGATTGAATGGCCCTAAAGAGTTTCATCTTGTTTGAATAATTGTGTGACTTAATAAGGTAGATTTTATCGATGAAAAATTAAATTTCCATAGTAAGGTTGATTTTATCATTGATTAGTATAAATATATTTCCCCAATAGAGTGGATTGGCAAGCATAACTCAATGATATAACCTATTACATAGATTAAGGATGAGCAGGTGTAAACATAGGGTCGATGGTATGATGATTTTTCAAAGAATGTAGAAGCCAAAAAAAAGGCACATAAGGATGCACAAAGTGATGATAGAGATGATTGAAAGAAGACAATTATGGTCAAAGTATGATGAGATACTCCATGTACCCAAGCATTGTCTACATAGTCCAAATGGACCTCAATCGAATGTAGATCTCCTTGAAGCAAGAGAAAATGGAATGACGAATGAAGAATATAATATTGATAATAATTGATCAATGTGTATAGTTATATTATACTTTTTGATTCAAAAATACATGTTTTGATTAACATTGATATAACCAGAGTATTCGCTTAGTTTTATTTGATAAAAATGGGATGAATGGGGTGAACAAGGGGAATTATCATGACACAATTAATTAGAAGATCACATGTTATTTATTTGATGTATCATGTGATGGTATTCACCATGATATAAAACACCATGATGACCTAACCACAAAGTGCATAAGGACCGACCCCTGATCTAGTCAACAAGTGACAATAAATTCACCAATTATACAAACCATGATGATAGTGCTGACATATTCCAATGGATGACTTCATTACAAATACAAGTAATATCCTTATGAATTCATATACACTAAGTCAAGGCATAACAATAAAAATAAATAGACAGGCAAATAAATAAACAAGCAAACATAAACCAAAAAGAAAAGTAATAAAAACATCTTGTCATTAACCAAATCAAAATATACGTGTGAAGGCCATGCTATAGGAATAAATGTGATCACTTATAGTTGAAAGGTGAAGCTCACTTAGATTAAATTTAGTGACATGATTTAGAAATAAATGTGATCATTTATAGTTTAAATGAGAATCCCACTGAGATTAAACATAGTGACACACTAACCCAATGCTATTTCATCACAACATAAACCTATGCAAGTAAAGCACTCATTCCCCTCTTAGGACTTTAGTGTTTTAGATGACTCAATCAAATTGGCCTTGAATATCTAAATCAATTTCAATTCACTCTATGGGCATCCTTATTAAACAAAATACAAGATACAGAAGAAGAGGAGAAAACACAAATGGAGGAAACATAAAGTATTTGTGTGAGCCATTGGTTATGAATATCACCCACACTTCACTGATTTGTTTTGCATATTATCCATGATCTTCCATTAAGTTTATATTAATCTTGTGTCCCCTTTATCTTAATATTTTTAGTGTGAAGGAGACAAAAATCATAGAAATTTATTTGAAAATGTAGGGAAACTAATTGTATGCACTTCCTTTTTGAGATGGTCAACCATGACTATATATTGATTCATAATTCATCCTTTTTAACTGTTCAACTGAGAAATCATGTTATTACATGAGATAAAATGGGATAAAATTTATATTCCATTGATGGTTGGTTGAACATATAAATGATAGGAATAATTATTCAATAAAGATTTCAATGTTGCTCCATCACAACAATGGAGTTGGCTCTCCTACTAATATAGTGTTTGATTAGTTGCGAGATGAGTATATTTATTTGATCAAAATTACACTTGGCATCTCCATCTTATGTATTATGTGTATTCACAATACCAAAAAATATATATTAAATAACTCAAGAAACATGCCTTACTACCCCGCAATAAGATATTTATTTTCAATGCATTTTGGATTTGCTTCTGTGACTCTAAATGCTTGTACATTCAAAAAAAAAATCCCACATTAGTTGGTATGATTTTTATGTGGCAACATATAACACTAATAAAACATTGTCATTAATCTGATGGGGGTGAAACTACATTATTGGTGGCCTTCCAAGTATCATAATGGTTGACATGCTACAAGTTGAGTGCATTAGCTTACATGGCCTTCTCTCCTCCTATGTAGCTTCATAATCCCAAAAACCAAATCTCACCCAAACACATATAAATACATGCCTTACTACCCTAAGTAAAATATGATTATTCATTGCATTTTGGAATTGATTCAATGATTATAAATCCTTTAGGATGAAAAAATTTAATCTTGTATTAGTTGGTAGGCTTGGTCAATGACAATATATAAACCTAGTAGACCATGATCTTTATGCCAATCAAGGTGATACCAGAATAGAAGTGACCATCCTACTAACATAGTGGTTGATATGTTATTTTGGAGTAGTATGTTTTATTTATCAATCTTCCTCTATCCTCTCATGTAGTTTCATAAATGCATGTCTTAATCTAACTCTTAAGTGATGATTCCAAGAAATGGCTCATTTTATCTAAATAATGACTTTATTTATCTCCTAATAATCTTCATTTTAATGGACTTGAATGTGCATTTTATAACTTGTTTCTAATCTAAATTATAAAATTAATATGTTTACCTTTGTTAATATGTGTTAGTCAATGTTATTTTTTCTTGCTACTATGTTCTAATCTTTTGAATGGAAAAGCCATTAGTTTTGTATGTATAGGTTTCATATATGCACTATGATAAAATAATATGATTTTGGTAATCAATAAGATAATTTAAGATCAATTAAGAACATCATGTAGCATCGTAATACAGCTCCAATGTCTACCAATTTAGCTCCAGATTATGTCAGTCTAGCTCTAGAATTTGCCAATCCAGCTGTGGAGTCAACTAGTCTAGCTTTAGAGTCACTCAAGCAAGGGACAAAGCTCATTAAAGGAAATTTTTGAATTTTTACACTAATGAATATATCATGAATTTTTAATCAAGGACTTTACAATATCTATTTAGGTCAACTCCAATTTCATACATAAACATACCAAATATAGTATTCTTGTTTATATACATAATATTTATAGTAAGGTTGTTTGTAAGATTGTCACTATGAATATTATGAAAGATTGGTTAAAAGATTTGAAATAATAATTAAACTAAAATTAATTTTATCCATTTGAATATTATGACTATTAATTTTGCTCTATATTGTCACTATGAATATTATGAAAGATTGGTTAAAAGATTTTAATCACTATGAATATTATGAAAGATTGGTTAAAAGATTTGAAATAATAATTAAACTAAAATTAATTTTATCCATTTGAATATTATGACTATTAATTTTGCTCTATATTGTCACTATGAATATTATGAAAGATTGGTTACAAGATTTTAATTATAATTAAACTAAAATTAATTTTATCCATTTGAATATTATGACTATTAATTTTGCTCTATATTGTCACTATGAATATTATGAAAGATTGGTTAAAAGATTTAAATAATAATAAAACTAAAATGAATTTTATCCATTTGAAATCTCTACATGATTACCACTACCATATTTTCTTCCATTCCACCTTGAAACATAAAATAAAATTGCGACCTTTTCTAATTTTAAAAATAAACAAGATTATGTTAACAGTCTTGTTAGGATGTTAGCCATTTTAGATCAGTTGTTGTAAAATCATTGTGGTATATAAATAATGTCTTGTTTTTGATATAGGGTAGTGTATATGAGTATTATTAAAAATAATTTTGATTAATTATAGTTGTTACAGTTTTTTTTACCATATTGTAAGCATTTTTTGAAGATAATGAAGATTTGATGTTCCTAAAAGACTAAGTGCCATCTACATCCTATTCCAAGGGAGATAAAGGGTCTAGTAAACCAATGAACCAAGATCTTTTTGTGATATTTTATGTTTTTAATTACTATTTTTTAATATTATACGTCTTTGTGTTAAGGTGTGATTTAATTTAACTTGTAGATCTATGTGTGCGTTAGTTTCTATTTTATGGATACTTTTTATGTTTTGAATTACAATACTTTATTTTTAATCAGTTTATTCCCAGCACCATTTCAATTCAAAAAATATATTAATGTGTGTTTTCCTTTATCAATAAGTGTGTTTATGTCCAAATAATTTCCTTATAAACAAAGTGTGTTTACTTTTTTTGGTAGCATTTTGATTATGTATCGAAGTGTTTCCATGATAAGTAATTAGGTAGATATCAATTTAATAAATTATAGTAGATATTTAGGGATAAATGAACCATAAATCCTTCCCAAAAATACAATTTTTAGGTACTTTTTTTGACACCTTATTGTTTACTATCGTTAGACCCCAGCCCTAGTTTGATATAACATCAACCAAATTGAATTGATTTAAATAAAGAGATTAATGACACTTATAATTTTTGGCACCATTTTTAGGGATTTTATAGGTGTCAATATGGTAATAAATCATACAATTAATAATTTATTAAAATAAGGACTTCTCTAGAAACTACATAAATATATGAATAGACAAAGAGATTCAAAGGGAAGGTATATTCTTAAAGAACCGTCAATAGAACACTAAAAATACTAGTACATAAAAATAAGGTGAGTTAGAATAAAATTTTGGGAAATAAATCTTAGAGACTCTACATACTTTTGAGGAAGAATTAAAGTTATCCTCTCTTGAACCATGGGACTAATCACTAGAGGTAGGTGCATCCTTTCAAATAAAATCTAGGCTATGAGATATATTGACCCAACGTATTGAGTCTTATTCAAGTGGCCTTACATACACTTATAAAAATTCAATACCTTCCATAATATTTATTTACAATGTTGATTTGTAAAAAATGGGTGACACTACAGGAAATATACTAAATCCACAAAATGGACCTAGGCCAAATAGAGCTCAACTATGAAATAGAAATTTCACTTATCCCATTATCCTAGATCTAGATGAAAATGATCCAATGAATAATATATCACCATATTTATTACCTACTTTAAGGGTAATGTCAAAAAAATACCTTAATCAATTCTTGTTTGAGTTTAAGGTCTTATGTCAAACTTATGATTATAAATCAAACAATCAAAAATTGAAGTTGTTCCCTTCTACACTTAAGGAAATAGCTATGAGGTAGTTTATGGGTTTGCATTACAAATAAATTAATACTTGGGTGAAATAGAAAGTGTATTATTATACATATATCAAGACTATTGCAGGGAGAGAGATAAGAAATACTAACTCTTCCAGATTAAGTAAAATGAAGATGAAAATTTGGAGTATTACCTAGACCATTTCCTTTTCATCCATATGATATGTGGGTATGAACTAAATGAATACATTATAAAAAATGTATTCTTAAAAGGATTAGAAAATGAGGCAAGAGAATATTTTAATGTTATGGGAAGGGGAGATGTGAATAAATTCAATCTTAATCAAGTTACTGATTTATGTAGAAGTTATTGAAGAACAAAGGGAAGTGTTGGGAGACTAAAAATAGGAAAGAGTAAAAATGAAGTGGGACAAATCATGGATGAATTTACAAACCTCAAATAATATTTTTTTCTTCATCTCACCACTACATTAAATGTCTTGTTAGCAAAAGCTAAAGCTACCATTGAGCCATTAACCATGTATTGTCCTAAATAGAAGTTGAAGCACACCCTCCAATATTTCCCTCTATATAAGACTGATATGTTTTAAATATTTGATGTAGGTGATAATGATGCTAAACATTATGCCCTCATACATGTCCTAAAGAATCAAATCAAATAGGCTACCCACCAAACTAAATAACTCAACTGAATACAGAGATAGGGAAATCTATTTTCCCACAATCAAAACTAAAACCATTTTGTTCTAATATATCCTTATAAATCATGGATGATGCCATAGGTTGGGAATATACCTTCACATCATGGGGATAAACCATATGGGGATGACCCACATGGGGTACATAAGAGTGGATTCCATAACCACCAATGCCCTAGCCTCATCAACAACCATGGATGTCCTAATTTAATTAGTAACCATGGGTAAACCAATAGTGGATATCCCAACAAGCCTTTAATTATAAAATGAGGTTTCCAACACAAGAAGTGATAATTCCTCTCCCTACCACTCAACCTTCATAAACTGAATAAGTAAAAAAATCCTAATTACCTACACAACTATTAGTAAACCCCAAAAATAGATAGGCAACTCTTATCTATAAAACATAGAAAGAAGGAACTATGGGAATTAGTGCTATTAACTATAGTAATGTTTAGCTAAGATTTGTTAAGACATTGAATAACCCCCAAATCACCATAACTAAAATCCCAAGCAAAAAAATAGACCTTCATGTTGATATAATCAAATAAAAATCAAATAAGGAAAAAGAGAGATCTCGAAAAACTAGTATAGTTCCTCCAACCATTCCTTTTCTAGAATGACTTTAGGAAGCTGAGAGAAAAAGTGAATCTAATTTTGTTAAATAATTGTGAAAATTTAATAATGAAATTCCATTAATTTAAGACATAAGAGATATTCCAAAATTCATTAAAGGATTGTGTGTAAAAACTCTAGGAAGAAAATGGCAGTACCCTAAAACTATATAGGTAGATATTAAACTTGTTGATTTTTTATCAATAAAATTAGTTTTGCCCAAGTATGTATACCCTAGAATCTTAGTTATCACTATGACTATAGGAAAGGTAATAATACCAAATATATTAGTAGACCTTAGAGTTTATATCAATTTAATGATAATATACACTTTAAAAGCATTGTGCATTATAGGGGTAAAACCTACATCTACAGTCCTATAAATGGTAGACCAATCCATTGCCAAACCAAAAGGAACCATCAAAGATGTCTCTATAACATTAAAATATTAGGAATATCCTATAGATTTCATGATACTCTAGTCTAAGAGTAAAATATTAGGATATCCATTTATATTATAGAGACTATGGTTGGCCATGGTAGTAACCCATATATCATACAGGTTGGGAGACATGACCATTTCAAATGTGATAAAATCAAAATGGATTTCCTAGTACCCACCTATAAATCTATCACTATACTCTTCAAATCATGTATGGGTGGATGAACCATAATCAAAACGTAATAACATGTCCTCATTACCCATGTTAGTAGTCATAAATAATGTGAATGAGATATAAGGTGAACTATAGAGAGCCAAAGATGGATTTGGAGTCCACCATTATGGCTATAGATTCCACTAGTATGGATCCAAATTCCACCAGTATAGATCCATAGTACACCAATATAGCTCCAAATTACATTAAACCATCTTGTGTAAGTCACCCAATAACTTTGGAGGCCACTCCTAATGAAAGGTATGAAAACACACACCTCCAATAGAACATTCTTTAGTGTGAACAAGATAGTTAGGATACATTTCCAATAAACTTTTAGTGTCCACTAGCAGGTGTAATTTCAAAAGTAGAGTCTTTATTTAAATACATAACCAATTTTCATATGATCTTATCACATCCATGCCTATTAAAATATCTCATGAGTAAATATAGGGAGGTGTGTTCCATTCATCTCAAAACCAAACAAGTAACTATCCAACTAGGAAAAATTATAAATTTAAATAGTTGGTTAGACAATGAGTAGGAGACCAAGGTCTTTGATATCTTAAGAAAGCATACAACAACATTTACATGGGAATATATTTACATGAAGGGCATTCATCCATGTATATGTACTCATCATATCTACATATAAAACATCAAGTTAGTTAGACAACCACAAAGGATAATTAGCCCAACATTAAGGGACATGGTTAAAAGAGAGATAGATAAACTATTACATGTGGGATTAATTTATCTAATATCATATAGTTATTATGTCTCACCATTTTTAGTAGAACCAAAGAAAACTAGCAAGTGGAGAATATGCATAGACTATAGATAGATTAATAAGGTCACCAGATAAGAGTAGTTACAAAAGATCAAGATAAAACAAACTTTTACATGCCCTTGGGGAACATTTGCATATAGGTGTTACGATTTGGCCTATGTTTATAGGGATGTCTTATATATTTTTGTTTCTCAACCAATGATTTTGTAAACGTATATATGTATTATTATATAGTATATTGATTTTTGAAAAACAAGGTGGCATATCCATAGTATGATTCATGAAAATAAGGCCTAATTAGGTATGCATGTAAAATATGCCCATGAAATAATCTATCATAAATTAGACAAAGGGATAAACCCATAGAAAATAAATATCCCCTCCAAGAAGAGAGAAATGAAGAAAGAATATGTCCTCATGAATACCCCCCAAGGATAACTTCTAAAACCCCAAGCATGCCATGCAACTTAAGGTATCAAGGTGATGTAAAAGTATTCGTAAAGATTCCTAAAACCTGATATTAAGTCAAAATGTAATCCAATAAAATAACTCTATCCTAAATGTCCTGATAAATGAAGTACACACTTGATCTTATTCAACATTTTAGCATGGATGATTTCAAGCCAAGTCCCTCTCCTTTCCAGTCTAGGTCACTCTTACTTCCACCTTCACTAATCCTCTTTGTTATCCTACATTTTATAGGTAGTTGGTTAGAATTATCATGTACTTGACCCATACTCACCCTGCTATTTCATTTTCAATTAGGCTTGTATCTCGATTTGTACATGCTCCTCATGATAGTCATTAGCAAAATATCAAGAGGATTTTACGATATCTACAAGGTAATTTCCATTTGTATTACACTATACTATAGGTTATACTCAGTTGTTTGTCTATACTGATTCATATTGGGAAGGTTTTATTGATGACATATGTTCCAATTCTAGATACCTTTTTTTCTTGGTTCTTCTCTAGTTTCTTGGGTTTGCAAGAAGTAACAGGCTATTTCACTTTTATCTATAGAGGTAGAGTATAGGGTAGTAGTCATAGTGATTCAGTAAATTATTTGGCTTAATCAATTATTGATATATTTGGTTTCATACATGATTCACCTACTATACTTTAGAGTGACAACCAAATTACAATTCTCATTTTTCATAATCTTGTTGAGCACTAGCAGACCAAAGACATTGAGATTTGCATGCACTTAATTCATCAACACATTCAAGATAAAGTTATTTACTTGGAGTACATTATAACTCAATAGTACGATGCAGACATCTTTATGAAGATTTTTACATCACCTCATTACCTTGAGTTGCATGACATGCTTGGGTTTTCAAAAATTATCCTTAGGGGGTGTTCATGAAGACATCTTATTTCTTCATTTCTTTCTTTTTGGAGGGGAGTTTTATTTTCTTATGTGTTTCTTCCCTTTTTTATGGATACATTA
>JARHVA010002838.1:2170000-2247500 GCA_037957365.1 Torreya grandis | reverse complement strand
TATCCAAGAATTCATCATCAAGGTGAGAGGGGTTAAAATTCCCCTAAGTAGATAGGTTATTAGTGAGATTTCAATAATTCTAAGTGAAGGAATTAGGATTTTAGGTAGGTATACCTTCAAGGACTTGATTCAAATATTTCAATAAGAAAAAAAACCTATTCTTGAGATAATTTTCAGCCCTAAAGGAGTTACTAAGGGAATAAAGAGAGTGAGTTTGCTAGAATCCTAGAGTATAGCTACATTTTGGGTAATAAAACATTTTAATTTTGATCAAAAGTATATTTATCTTAGTTGTGATGTAATGATAATCTTTAGTCACTTCAGATAAGGACTTCATAACCTAGAATGGAAAGTTAATTTTACTAAATTTCTACATCGATCCATATAGGTCATGGTGGAAAAATATGTGAATGTAAATTATTCCATTAAGTAACATGGTATTATTCATCTCATTTTTCAACACCATTTTATGAATACCCAAGATGGAGAGGTTTCTTGGGAAGCACTCCTACAAAATAAGCTAAAAAATAAATCTAAGACAAAAAGAAGACCTCTCAAATCTTCCCTTACACCAAGCTTTGGTGTGAAAAAAGGGACTTATATTGAAGATATAAATCCACAAGTGTAGTCATATAAAATGAAAAAAATGGTAACTTTAGAATGGCTAATGACACCTAACCCTCATGTCCCTCTTGCTTTCTCTCATGACCCTCTTAGGCTTATTTTCATTGATTATTAGTCATTCATAGCCTTATAGACTTGATCCTAGCTAAGCCAGACTACTTTTTCCATGACTAATCCATCCCCCCAAGTCCCATTTTCTTAGGATAGTAGAGCCACACTTGGAATATAGCATCGGTTCCACTCCTATCCGCCTTTAGTGTTGTTGTCCAAGTCCATTTCTAGCCCTAGCAGTTAATTTTTTTTGGTTCCCCATCCTTTTCCTACTTGGCCTAATGTGAGTACATTCAACCCATAACCAATACATCCTTATAAAAGACCATTAAAAGATCATTTATAAAGGGGTGGGAAAATATCACTAAATCAATCAAGAATACAAACAAGACTACTCAAGCAATCTTCCCTAGTCTCTACATACAACCAACATATACACTTTAAAGCTAATTTAAATCCTTACACCAGTCCCTATCCATCTAAATCACATCTAGTTTAAAATTTTACATATTCATACACTCAATTTCATAAAGCACATTAAGTGGGAGAACCACATATGACTTGATCCCTCTTCAGAGTATTGGTATGTAGGCAACGTGACCACACAAGGGGTGTGGATCCACGTTTAGTAACTCTTACACACACTAACCCTCCCTTTTTCCCAAAATTGGTCAGATGATAATGGAATATAGGGTTTGAATATAAAATCTACTCTATAGGGAGCTCTACAGACTTCCAACTACAAAAAATTTTATGGATAGGGTCACACAGACTTGGGAAACAAAATCCAAAAAGCTTAGATCCTTCAAACAATAGTGACAGAGGTGGATTACAATGTTGATGCCACTCCTATCCACTTTTGATGCTTTTATCCAATCACAAAATGAATTTCATATCTCAGTTTGTGATAGTGTCCTAGTCCTGTATAGAAAATCTTAGACTTTGTTTCAACCATATCATCCAGTTTCTAGCTAAGTTTGATTTCTTGCCTCGTATTACTATTTTTAGAAAGATTATTATTACAATCTAGTTTACACAAATTACTAGCTTAATTATTGCATATTATTTATTGATTTTACTACTCAAAACTTTAAACTAAATTATGAATAATACACCAATATTTTTAAAATAGGTTAAATCATTTGGTAAACTTGACTTACTTCGTTTGCATACAAAATACCTAGAAACCCTAAGGTAAAATTCATACTATTTTTTCCTCTATTTTTTTTTACTTGTATAATAAGATTAGACATTAGCATTAAATTTTAAAATTTCATAGTAATTTTAAAATAATTTTCTTTCAAACCCTAGTTGTCCATATTAGGTCCCAGTAATTTTACAACCATTTTCTGAATTTTTACTAGCATATTTAAATTAGAAAATCAATTCAAATTTCAAAATTCAATAGTAAATTGTCAAAAATATTTATTTGTCCAAACCCTAGTTGTCTATACTAGGTCCCATCAAATTACTATTTTTCTAATAAATTTTTGAATTTTTACTTGCATATCCAACTCAAAAATTCACTTTCAATTTCCAAAATTCATAGTAAATTATTCAAAAAATTATCTTTTAAAACCCTAGTTGCCTATAATAGGTCCCATTGCTTCTTGAGGTATCACCTTACACCTATAATTAGATTGAAAAAATGGATCTCACTTATTTACAATTTTTTCTTACATTTCTTATAAATAATAAGCAAACCATACTTGGTCCTATCATGTACATGAATGATGAAGTATACCATATGTTAATACAAAATTTCATTGTATGAATTTCATGCTTAATTTTTATAATAAGGGATGATATTACAAAATTCATTACCAAAAATGCACAAGATTTCAATATTCTTTTTGCATATTCTCTCTCGCTCATACATAATAATTTCTAACTCCATTTTTCTAAACACATTAGAAATGTTATGTTACATGTCGAAATTGTCTATGCCTTTATGCACAAATTCATGTTCTCTATCCTTTACTTTCTATTTATTATGTGGAAAATTTCAAGTTTATCATGCCAAACACATTAAAAATGTTATGTTACATTAGAAATTTTTTTATGCATTCTTGCACTAATTCATGCTCTCTATCCCTTGCTCTCTATCTCTCATGTGGAATTTTTTTCAAGTTTATCATGCTAAACACATTAGAAATGTCATGTTACAAGTCAAATTTTTCTATGCATTATTGTACAATTCTATGTTCTCTATCCCTTATTCATTATCTATCATGTGGAATGTTATTTATAATCATATGACTATAGATGGTTTCTACTCAGATGTATCTAACTCTTTGACTACTTTTAAGTATCCCCCTATCACTACTAGACACAATAAAACACTAGAGGTTATATCTATCCCTCTTTCCTTCAAACATGGTTCAACTAGCTTTTATCCTGCACCTACTACTAGCATTATGCCTATAGTAGATCATGTGGTACATGCTATTACCCAAGTTTATGAAGATAAGAAGGTTGATTATACCCATGGTTATAGCTTTGTCAACTAGGTTATCACCCCTTTTGATCTAGTTTCAACTCCTCCACATATTATAGTTATTCCTTTAGTCTATATCTATCCATAGTCGAGACCTTCATCACTAGCATGGAGAGTTCATAAACTTACATAGAGGCCTCTTTAAGAGAAACCATAATTTCAATATTCTAGATATATTTTAGCTACAATGTTCACATCCAGGGTAGTATCATTGAGGTCTCATACCTCTACACATAGAATACATGTTTAGAAAGATTATTCTACCACCAGATGGGTCCTTAAGATCCCTAAAGTCACATCCACTTCTTAGAGTTATAGGGGGACCCTAAAATTGGTTTTCATTATAGATATTTTATATCATTTACAACATATACATATTTTAGATCCATAGTCTCAACATTTCCATCATACTTCATGATCACACACTATCCTTCTTCTTGATATAGGACAATAGATAGGGAGTCTCTTATTAGACTCATTAGTTAGTATCACCTCTTTTCAGCTTACTTGTACATAATTTCTTTTGTTTACTTGTACATATTTTCTCAATATTTTTTTTATACATAATCTTCCTATGATTAATTATACATAGTTCAAATATCCCAAAATATTAAAAATAACACAAAATTTTAAAATCCAAAAACATTCAAACATTTCAAAAAATTAAAAATATTCAAATATACCAAAAATACCAAAAACATTCAAATATGTCAAAATCCAAAAACATTTCAATTGTATGAATAATCCATGCTTCACATTGCTACTATAATGATAGACTTAATTTTGTTGTTCTATGTATTTTTTGTTGATTTATATACATTAGCATGCTTCACTTGATCTTTTTTAAGTATGTGCAATGACATCTAGATCCTTGATTGCTTCAATCTACCCATTGAGGGGGCATCTTATTTCTACATTCAAGACACACATTAATATATCTTCCCCCTGGGGGCATCTTCTACATGACTACACTGTCTAGGTTATGTCAATCCTACACCACACAATATAGTTATCATGTTGATGTACATTATTTATTAGTTTACATAGATTACTCTATTGACACTCAAAAATATATATCACTTATGTGTTTCTTAACATATACCTAGTCTTGTACTAACATGTCTTGCATAATTTCATATTCTTTGCATTAGTTAGTTAGATATGATTGTGTTTCCAATCTTTACATTATTTATCTTCTTGCTTAGCATATCTTGATGTGATTACATTTCTCAATTCTTGTTTATCTCTTATATGTGTCTTAGAACATTTACCAATATCATTTTCTTCTATTCATGTGTGTGTACCTTAGGACATTTTCTAATGTCTTTTTCATGTACTCTTCTATGTTATTATGGCTTTCATGCTAGCCTTGCTTATTTTAAAATGTATGTGTATGTGACATTTGAGCATGCCTTGTATCACTGCTTTCTAGTTTGAATGACATGTGTCGATGTCCCTTATTTGGTTGGCCCCTTGGCCACTCTTGTATGCTTCTTGATTCTTGCTTTATGTGCTTTTTGCTTGATTGATTTTGATTGTTTGCAATGCCATAATCCAAATCATGCATTATATTACTTCTTGGATGCCATGATGGACATCATACTCCATACTTCCATGCCAACTAAAAACTAGCCAAACTTCCAATTCTAGTTTAGTACATTTCACATTATTTTACATTTTTATATCTATCTAGGAATACCCATGTCGGTCTAACAATCTCTCAATACAAACCATGCTATATCTTGAGATATTTTATTGATTAACATTGTTATATCATGCATACTTGTAAAATAACACACTTGTAGGGATTTTTCTCTAAGGGCAGTCATTATAAGGTTTCCATTCTTACCCTCAAAAGAGGGGGCAACAAACAAGGGTTTTATCACAGAGATTAGAGCTCCTATCAATCAAAAAATGCAATTTTAGAACACTTAGAACAACAACTAGACATCAAACAAGTCAAATAAAACTAAGTAGATAGTGAAGATTCTAGAAAAGTAATTAGTTTTATCCCAAGACAATAGTGTCAAGACTAGACTACAATGTTGGTACCTCTACTATCCATTTTTGATGCTCCTATCCAAATAGTAAAAAACTAGATTTTATAGAAAGAGGTAGAAAAGTAAGTTCAACGATAGTTTTGCACTTTTAGACCAATCCAAAATCAGTAATTTTTAGTACACTTTTGATTAGAGAATATAGATATAGGGATCATCATGCATGGCATGATTGGATCTCACTTACAATTTTAGATACGATAGTTGGTATAACTTCTAGATTAGAATCCATGTTTTAGACACTAGTGATCACATTTTTTTTCTTTTTGAGTTTAGCATTACCCAAGAATTTTAAGCAGTTGCATGCCTTATTCCACCTGCAAGTGATTGGAATCCTTTTGGAGTAGCTTTCATATAATCTTAACCTCCACATTCTCGAGTTCCTAAGTTCTGAAGTGGCTTCCACATGAGCCTTATTCTTAGTTTCAGAGTGGCTTTCATACAAGCCTAATCTCCATCTTTTAGAGTGGCCTAGTTTCTAGAATATATTTGGTTATCCATGACAACATTGTTATATTATAAAGCATTCATATAACATACACTTCATACCAGTATTAGTCATAGCTTCACTTAGTGGGCAATGATGGAGCCAAAGGTCTAGCTAGCCTTTGTATTTTTGAGCCACCTAATCAAAGGGATTGGACACATAATCCAAACATTAAAAAAACACATGCATGACCACCTAGATTCACTTAGTATGTGATGATGGAGCCAAAGGGACAAAATTTGCATTTTTGATCCACTTTTTTGAGAATTGAGCACTCATCTCCGTTCATGATATTACTCTTGGTACAACATCATCTAGCATATCCAGCATTACTCAACATTACTCAACATCACAACACATTCACACTTTATACAGTGATTTCTATATGCACACCCAACATCACACAACTTGATGAGCTTCACCCATGTAGGTAAGTTTAGGTATGATTTCTATTTTTCTTTTATCCTAGTATTTCACTTTGTTGCATCACTAGAATCAAGGGAGGGCAAATGTAGTCATATAAAATGAAAAAAATGGTAACTTGAGCATCGATACTGAAACCCAAACCTCAGGTCCCTCTTGATTTCTCTCATGACCCTCTTAGGCTTATTTTCATTGATTTCCAATCATCTGTAACCTTCTAGACTTGATCTTAGCTGAACCAAACTAAATTTTCCATGACTAATCCATCCCCCCAAGTCCTGTCTGCTTGGGATAGTAACACCACAACTTGGAATATATCACTAGTGCCACTCTTATCCACTTTTGATGTTGTTGTCCAAGTCCATTTTTTGTTCGAATGATCAATTTATTTTGATTCCCCATCCTTCTCCTTGTTGGTCTAATGTGAGTACATTCAACCCATGACCAATATATCCCTATAAAAGCCTATTCAAAGATCATTTGGAAAGGGGTGGGCAAATATCACTAAAGCAAGAAAGAATATAAGCAAGACTACTCAAGCAATCTTCCTTAATCATTACATACAACTAGCCTATACACTTTAAATCTATTTTAAATCCTTACATTAGTCCATATCCATCTTAAGCACATCTAGTTTAGCATTTTTCATATTTATACACTCAATTACATAAATCACATCAAGTGGGAGAACTACATATGACCTGATCCCTCTTCAAAGTATTGGTATATAGATATCATGCCCATATAAGGGGTGTGGATCCATGTTCAATGAATCCTACACACATTAACCCCCCCTCTTTTCTAAAATTGGTCAAACCATAATGGACTATAGGGTTTGAAGATAAAATTTGCTTTACATGGATCTCTACAAACTTTTAGCTCCTAAAACTTTATGGATAGGGTCACACAGACCTGGTGAATAAAACCCAAAAAGATTAGATCCTTAGGACAATAATGGTAGAGGTGGACTACAACATCGATGCCACTCCTATCCACTTTTGGTGATCCTATCCAATCATAAAACAAAATTTAGATCTTAGTTTGTGATAATGTCCCAGTCTTACATAGAGAATCTCAAACTCTATTTTAGCCTTATCAGCCAATTTTCAACTAAGTTTGATTTCTTACCTCCTCTTACTTTTTTTAGAAAGATAAAATTATAATCGAGTTTACAAAAATTAGTAGCTTAATTATTGTATGTTATTTACTAATTTTACTACTTAGACCCTTTAACAAAATCAAGAATGAAACCCTAATATTCTTGAAACTGTTAAATCAACAAGTAAGGAAGGGAAATAATTTGAAAAAATGAGTGCCTAAACCTAGATTTGAGGACATCCTAGAACCACCCCCTACCCAAGTTCATACCTTTGAAATTTTTGATGAGAAGAGAACAAACCAGAAGTATCACCATCTAGGATCTTGAGGAAAAGTTCAAGAATAAAAAATCAAAGGGAGTTGTCTAGGCTAGTACCTATGACATGGAGAAGAAGACTTGTATTTCATAAAGATTATGATCAGGACAAGGATGTATAGAAATGTTTGGTAGATTAAATAAAGTACATCCTATTTAAAATATAAGGGTTAAATAAATATTTTTATAAGTAGAAATAAGATAAGAACCGTTATTAAAAATTGAATAATGAGCAACTCTAACAAAAACATTTGAAGAAGGTACACAAAAACTCCCTCAATATTATTCATCTAAACCAAGGGATAAATGAAAAATCCCCAATCATTGAGATAAAGGAATAGGATCAAGTAAAATAATATATGATCCTATCCAAAGTTGAAGCTACTATAAATCAATAACAGGAAGAAATTGCCTTCTTTAAAATGAAGATACAAGGTAGGGAGGATATTGTCTCATATTTTATTAAAAAGGAGGATGATCAAGAGATGGATTCTACATAAATACTTGGTAGGTTAAATCAAGGACATCTTGTTGAAATTGCAAGGGTTGAAAAATATTTGTATAAGAATGAATAATAGAAGAACCCTCACTCAACATTGAATAATTAGCAACCATGGAAGAAACACTTGAAGAAGCTGTAGAAGAACTCCCTCCATATTATTAATCTCAACTAGGGGATAAAGGAAAATCCACAATAATAGAGATAGAGGAGACTCACTCCTCTAGTCATGATGAAGAAGATCAAGTACATCAAAATTGGATTGTTTCCAAAGTTGAGGCTACTATAAAGCAATAAGAGGAAGAGATTCTCTTCCTTAAAATGAAGCTAAAAGGTAAGGAGAACACTATCTCATATTTTCAAAAGGAATTATAATAAACTAATATTTAGTATTTGAATAAACATAATGATATTATACCCTTTAAAGAGAAAGTGGTTGGGCTAAAAAACAAAATTATACCAAGGGGTTCAGACATAATTGTCATACCCTAATATTATGACCACTTGGAATGAAAATTTTCAATAGTTAAGAAGAATAAAGATTGAAAATATAAATTTTAGGATATATCTTGGGGAAGAAATAAAAAATAGAGTCCACCCTTTAAGTAGCTTGTGAGCTAGGAGACAAACTTTTAGCCTGTAGAAGACATGCCTCAGCCTATAGTCTTTTTATCCATGAGTAGTTTCGAAGATGGAATTTGATAAGAATTTATTATGGACTACCTCATGACTTGGAGGATGAAAATAAATTCATGGAATTGTGTTATACTAGTACCCTAGATCAAAATTATTTATTATTTTAATGCTATATATGCATCTTTCTCTTTGGTCATATGTCTTCTTTTGTGATCAATCTATTTGTAGGGTAATTCCATCTTAGAGATTACACTTATACCTTAAAAAACCAAATTATATGTTTAAAAATACTTGATGAATATTTTTATAAATCAAAGAGTGTTTTTATTTTCATGAGAGATAAATTTCTTATTGTTTATGAGCAAATTGTGTTGATCATAAACGTTGTATACCAACCAACACTTAGGGAACACTATCTACAAGTTCTATAGAAACATTACACACATTTTAAATAATATATGTAGCACCATTTAAATGAATAATTTTATTCATATGATAAAATGTGGGGCACTTTGAATATCCCATTGAAAAGAGAGGGGTGATTTCTTCTACCAATCTTAGATGAAGCTTTAGAAGAGCTTTGACTGTTATTGAGATATTTCAAAAATTCAATCAAATGTATGGTCAATATTAGATATGTATGAGATTTATTCCTTTAATCATCCATAGCCCTATGTATCTATGGTATAATGTGTGACGTTAGTCTATTTTTTAGTTTTAAGGATGGAGAGCACTAGTTCAGGAACATAAAGGGTTTATCAGTCTAACTCATAAAAACTGGGACACATATTATGATGTCTATAATTATATACACAATTTTTAAAGGTGAGTTATTGATCATGAGAAATGAATATAGTATATTTAAATAGGAATTTCAAGAAGTAAAGTGTGGGGGAAATGATGAGTCTAAGAAATCTCTCATTTTATTTATCCCCTAATAATCTTATTTTTAATGGATTTGAATTTGTATTTTATAACTTGTTTCTAATTTATAGTATAAATAAATATTTTTACCTTGGTTAGTATGTGTGATTCAATGTTGTTGTTATTTATACTATTTCTAATATTTTGCATGGAAAATACATCAATTTTGTATGTACAAGTTGCATAGATGTACTATGATTGAATTTTATGATTTTGGAAAGAAAGAAAATCATTGAAGAATAATGAATAATACCATGGATCATCTTAGTCTAGATCCAAATTCTACTAGTATAACTCTAGAGTATGTTAGTCTAGTTCTAAAGTCTACCAGTTCATCTCTAGAGTCTCCCAATCTAGCTTTGAAGTCTTCCAGTCTATATTTAGAGTCACTCAAGCCAATCACAGAGCTCATTGATGGATGTTTTTATCATTTCCAATAATAAATACATCATTAATGCTTCATCAATGACCTCCCAAGGTCTCTTTGGGTCAAATCCAAATTCATATAGAAACTTACCAAAGATGGTATTCATGTTTATATACATAATATCTATAGTAAGGTTATTTTTAATAACATCATTATGAATATTATAGATGATTAGTTACAAGATTAAAATAGACTCTAACTAAAATATATTATAACTATTTGAAATATCTACATTTTTAGCACCACCATATCTTCTACCATTTCACCTTTAAATATGAAATAATGTTGCAACTTTTTCTATTTTGAAAATAAATAATATTTTGTTAACAATCTTGTTACGATGTTAGTGGTTTTATATCAGTTGTAAAAACATTGTGCTATATAATAATGTATTATTTTTGATATAGGGTAGTGTGTATGAGTATGAGTAAGAATCATTTTGATTAAGTACATTTTTTTATAGATTTTAAGAATTTTTGAAGTTAATAACTATTTATTGTTCCTCAAAGATTAAGTTTGATCTACTTCATATTTTAGTGAGTATAAGGGACCCCTCAACCAAGGAACCAAAATTATTTTATGGTATTTTATTTTTTTAATTATTGTTATTTAATCTTATACATCTTCATGTTAATGTGTGATTTAATCTATCCACTATTTCTACCTATGTGTGTGTTTCTATATTAAGGATAATTTATATGTTTTGAATTAAAATATTTCATTTTTAATCATTTCCTTCCAATCACCATTTCAACTCAACAAATACATTATGTGTGTTTTCATTTATTGGCAAGTGTGTTTACTTCCAAGCAATTTCCTTTATAAGTAAAGTATGTTTCTTTTCCAAGAAAGTGTGTTTATGTTTTTTTGTTAGCATTTCAGTTATACATTAGAGTGTCTCCCTTCTATGTAGTTAAATAAATTTCAATTCAACAAATTAGAGTATATCTTTATGGATAAATGATCCACAAATCCCCCCAAAAAGGACAATTGTTAGTTACTCTTTTTGACACATTATTGTTGACTACCATTAGAGACTGACCCTAGTTAGATATGACATCAACCAAGTTTAGTTGATAAAAATGAAGAGATTAATGACACTCATCATTATGCTTAAAAATAAATGGATTAATACACCATGTTGGGCATGCTTCATCAGTTCATCTTTAAATTTCTTCTACAACTTCTAAAAGTCATTCATTCAATTCAAAAACTTGACATTAATTGGTAAGATTGGTACATGACACATATAAACCCAACATACCACAATCCTCTTATAAATAGGGGTTGTGCTGTAATAGAAGTGACTCTCTTACTGGCATAATGATTGATTGGTTTTACAAGATTAGTAATGTGTTTTATCTACATTATGTTCTCCCCCTATATGGTTTCATAATGCAAAAATAAAACACATTCTCAAATGCATCTAAATACATGCCTTACTACCCCAAGTAAGATATTTTTCTTGAATGACTATTGGAATCTCATCTATGACTCTAAACTCCTCATTGATTCAAAAATATAATCCCAACATATAAGCCCAATTAAATATGGTCATTATTCTAATTAGGGTGTGCCAAAACGGACATGAAATTCTTATTAATATAATGGTTGATTGGTTGTAGAATGAGTATTTTTATTTTCCATCCTTCCCCTCTCCTTTTATATGGATTCATAATCTCCTAGAGAGAAATCCTTCTCAAATGTCTCTAAAGACATGCATTCCCACCCCAAGTTAGATATGCCTCTTCAATGCATGTTGGAATTAGTTCAATGACTATAGAATCCTCACTTATTTATAAACATAGTCCTATAGTGGTTGGAATCATTGGTTTGTGTCAACATATAAACCCAATAGACCAAGATCCATATACCATTGAGGGTGATACAAAAAAATAAGTGTCCCTCCTAATAACATAATAGTTGATTAGTTGTAGAATAAGTATGTTTTATTTATTGAATTTCCACTCTCCTCCTACGTGGCTTCATAATCCAAAAAAAATGCACAATTATTTGTGTTGTGTGTTCAAATTTAAAATCTAACACCCAAAAAATTCAAAACATTCTCACATGTCTTTTCCAATGATTCATGGATTTAGTTGATTTAACAAGAAAATTTTAAGATGCTTATATGAGGTAACAACATGATTGTGTTCCAAATCAAACTTAATTAAATATACATATTTTATGTATATGTTGTGTTACATTATTATTACTCCTTATCCTCTACCATAAATAAAGACATGTATTCAATCAACTAGGATTTGTCTCACTACATAAAAATCTACCATATCCATCCAATTTAGACATGCCCGAACTTGAAAAACAAACTCCTATCATAGTAGACATGTTCAAATTAATTAATCTTGTCACATTCAACATATGTTATAATCATATAATCAAATCATTATTTTTCACGATAGGCATGACTATATTTCCTCTATTAGAAAATTGTGAAATTTGTCACAAGAACCATAGAGGAATGCAGTGTAAGAATACAAAGGAAATAGGAACACAAAACTATAGACACATAGAGGAATGAAAATGAGGCAAGAACAATGATGACAATAATTTATCCTTACTTCTCAACGAAGAGGAACAAGAGGCACATAGGTTCACATGAGTGACATGGAATTATACGGTTTCATAATGCCAAAATAAAACACATGCTCAAATGCATCTAAATACATGCCTTACTACCCCAAGTAATATTTTTTTCTTCAATCCCTCTTTTAATTTCATCTATGACTCTAAACTCCTCATTGATTCAAAAAAATAATCCCATATTTGTTGGAAGGATTTGTTAACATATAGTCCAAATAAATATGGTCATTATTCTAATTAGGGTGTTTCCAAAATGGACATGATGTTCTTACTAATATAATGGTTGATTGGTTGTAGAATGAGTATTTTTTATTATTCATCCTTCCCTTCTCCTCTTATATGGATTCATAATCTCCTAGAGAAAAATCCTTCCCAAATGTCTCTAAAGACATGCCTTCCCACCCCAAGTTAGATATGCCTCTTTAATGCATGTTGGAATTGCTTCAATGACTATAGAATAATCACTCATTTAAAAACATAGTCCTATAGTGGTTGGCATCCTTGGTTTGTGTCAACATATAAACCCAATAGACCAAGATCCCTTTCCCATTAAGGGTGATACCAAAAAATAAGTGTCCCTCCTAATAACATAATGGTTGATTGGTTGTAGAATAAGTATGTTTTATTTATTGGTTTTCCTCTCTCCTCCTATGTGGATACATAATCCAAAAAATTGCACAATTATTTGTTTTGTGTTGTCAAATTTAAACTCTAGCACCCAAAAAATTTAAAACATTCACATGTGTCTATTCCAATGATTCATGGCCTTAGTTGATTTAATATGAAAATTTTGAGATGCTTATATGAAGTACCAACATCATTGTGTTCCAAATCAAAATTAATTAAACATACATATTTCATGGATATGTTGTGTTAAATTATTATTACTCTTTATCCTCTACCATAAATAAATACATGTATTCACTCAATTAGGATTTGTCTCAGTACATTTACTACATCCATCTAATTTAGACACACCCAAACTTGACACACAAACTCCTATGATAATATACATGTTCAAATTAATTACTCTTGTCACATTAAACACGTATTATAATAATCTAATCACATCATTATTTTTCACGACATGCATGGCTATGGTTCCTCTATTTCAAAATTATGAAATATATCGTAAGAACCAAAAGAGTAATGCAGTGCAAGAATACAAAGGAAATATGAACATAAAGGAAAATAGAACTATATACACAAAGGAATGCAAATGAGGCAAAAAAAATGATGATAATCATTTATCCTCACGGCTCAACAAAGAGGAACATAGAGGCACATAGGTTCACATAAGTGACATGGAATAGATCTAGAGCAGAAGAGAGGTGAATACCATGATCTTCTATTTTTAAATGATTAATAATAAAATAATTCATTTAATCTTATTTTAGTTGCAAGTGTATGCATCAATAAAAAAATCACTAAACACTGGGGTTGCATGGGATTTATCCACCAAAATTTAGTTGAAAAGTGTAGAGATTATTGTAGGAAAAACATTGGAACTTACTCGTTAATAAACTTAATAAGCATAAAACTAGGGTTTTAGTAGTTCTTGTTAAGGATTTAAGGTGGTAGTTGTTTAAAAGAGTTTCAGTTTATTTTTCAAGAAAGGAAGAGGAAAAAAACTAGATGTGGGTATGGTTGAAAAACCTATTTGATTATGTGTGTGTTGATCAGAAGATTATAAAGAGATCCTATTTGGATTGGGAGGATGACCTAAATATAAGATAACAATAAAAATATTTGTTTATTAGATATATGGCTAGGTGGATTGCCTAGAGCTAGCTAGATCTTGGAAGCAAGAGCTTCCGTAGGGGCTATCAATCACATGTTTTAAACAATTAAGTTTATAAAATAGAACATAAAGTACTTGCATCAATAATCAAAGGGTAATAAAATTGAATATAAAGAATGATTGATAAATAATTAGGAAAAAATGATTAATTATAGTAATAAGTGGGTTAATACCTATGCTAAATAGTTTGGGTCTACTTTATAAAATAAGTTAGGGGTCTGTGAACAAGAAATTGAAAAAAAAAGTCTAATTTGGTTGAGGGTAAATGGGTAAAAATATCTTGATGTTATTTTTTGCCATAGTGACTATCAGTAGTTGGTGTGACCATCACAAATTTAGGTGATCATCATTGGTTGAATTCACCATCGATAGTTGGACAAACCATTGGTATTTAGAATGACTATCGATGGTTACTATGTGTTGGGCCTGGGTTGCTAAAATTTAGATTAACAGGTTTCCATAAGGAAATTCTAGGAGATTGGTTAATGCTAGGTTAATTGGAAAATGGAAATAAAGTAAATGAATAATGGAAAACAAATACTTAACTTGCTGAAGGTTGATATAGTGAATGGCTGAGGTGGTTGGCCTATTAATGGAGTCTGGTGTGATTTTGATAGAGTAATGGTACTTGGATATTTGGTGGAGAGGCAGTAACAAGTCAAATCTTTGACATGATGGTAGGATTTTTGGATTGATAGAAGTGACATGTAAAGAAACTCTAGATGTAAAATTTGTTGAAATTGTATATCCTTTTTCACCTCCTGCTCCTTTCTTCTTATAAGCAAAATGAAGAGGTAGAAGTGTAGGTGTAAACTAGGATTAGACTAGATTTCTAAATTTAACTCATGTATGAAATGTCTTACACATAAATTATATGGTCTAATTATAAAAAATATAGGTAGAGTGAAGGGTCAGTTAATTTAGTTGAGATGGTGGAACCTAACTGTCAGTAGTCAAGGTGACTATCAGAGATCACCCTGACTGTCGATGGTCAAGGGTCAAAGGTAGAGTTGGTCAAAAGGTGGGTATTAGCTAGTGGGTCAACTTAACTTAATTTAGGTGGGTTATTTTTAGTTAGGGGTCAGTAGATCAAGGTTGGGCCTAAGGGGGCCCTAAGGTGGTCTAGGATAGTTTGTGACACTTGGAATCATCGTGCATGGATTTTTGGTGTTTACCTTTTCCCCTTTTTATTATGTAGTTTGAATCAACAAGCTGCAAAACAAAAAATGGTTGTGGGTCAAAGGTCTGGTTACCCTAACTATGGGAGGAGGTATTCCCACTCAAATTGAGAAGTGATGAGGTAAGATAGAATTAGGTGCAAGTTTGATGAGTTGGTGATTTGATGATAAAATGGGTGAATGATAGGTTGGGAATAAAAGCTCAAACATGCACATAAAGTATGATAAAAGGTGTGATAACTAAGATCATGCATTGACTAGATTTCCATAGTTGTTAAAAAGGTAAAGTCAATGCTTAGAAGAATAAGTGACAAGTAGATCACATGAGTGCATTTATGAATGGTATCTAGGTGCACTCTTAAATGCAAGTATCTTAGGCAAGGTCTATGTTTTTTTGGGTATCTAAGGTAGGAAGTGCTCCTAATGAAAACACAAACTAGTCAGGTGAAGTCATGGGTATTTGAGGTAGGAAGTTCTCTTGAGAAGACACACGTGATTATAATATGTGTAAGGTATCACAAGTTCAAAAATTATTTAACATGGTAATTATTGTCATTATGATCAAAAGGACCAAGCACAAGTCATCACAAAATACACACTAGTTGGGTTGAAATGGACCAATGGTGAGGTGTTGAGGTCGTGGGGTAGGTGGAGAAGGTAACTTCATGGGTGGGTTTTGAGGATGGGTGCTAAAAATTTGCTAACTTGAGGCAAAAGGAAAAAAAATTCCCTAATTTGACCTTCGGCAGTCAGGGGGTCTAAATGCAACCATTGGCAGTCACCCTAACCATCGATGATCAGGGTGTAAAACATAAAAAGCCATAGAACAAAAAGAATTATCATGAGTCTTTTTAAACCATTATGAATTTGGACTTTTACTACTTTTTCTCATGGCATTTTGGCATTTGTGGTGAGGTTTATTGATGGTGGGTGCTTAGTTGATTACTGAGTTAAATGGTCAGACTGAGTGGATTAATGAGGATGCAAGGTGGATGCATACATGGATAAGGATGAGAAGCAAGTCCTTGGATTCCTCCTCAATAATGGTCAATAAATGAGGTAGGGGTTACATTAAATTGGTATATTGGAGTGATTTAGTCAAATACATTTTAATTTTGCTTGTGGTTGATGGATGGATGGGTGTAAACTAGGGTTTGTTTGGCTCTACCCTAGGGTTAGGGTTTTGATGGGTTTTTGGGTAATTTAATAGGTAAATTTCCAATTTGGGAGAGTAGGGTGGTGTTGTATAGGTATGAATGCAAACTAGGTTAGTTTATTTGTTATATTTAGGTGATTATGTTGGTTTTTTGTGGGTAGGTTAGGTTTAGGGGATGATCACCAGTAAAAGAGGTGCTTGACCATCAATGGTCACTATGATTGTCAGTGGTTAGGTAGGTTTGGTGACTTTTTTAAAGATTTTTCTTGAATGTTTTTAAGATTTTAAAGTATTTTAGGTGTGTGGAACATTAGATGTTTGAAGTGTCTAGTTATTGGTTGAGGGGGTAATGTTTTATGTTTGTCAGGTAAAAGAGTTTAGATTCATTAGGAAAATGTTAATAAGGTGATGGTCAAATGGGTTAAGGGTATGTAGGGTTGGTTAAGGAGATAAGTTCATAGGTAATCATAGTATGGATAACTAATTTTGTTTGCTAATGAACTATTTATGTTTAGGAGTAGATCTAGATGCAAGATCAAGTACCTCGTATCTTCATGGAGATCTACTAGGGTATGAACCTAATGGATTCAACATAGATGGATGAGGTTAGGCTAGGAATGATGAGACACTACCAAAACATGTCATGAGATATGGTGATGATCATGGCCCTCATTAACAAATGGAATCCAGCCATGACACCTTCCTGCTAGCCATTGGTGAGATGACAATCTTACCAAAGGATGTTCACAGGATCACTTAGTTACCCATACAGGGTGACCTAGTTTATCACATAGAGTGGAAGGAGAGAGATTATTTCTTGGAGATGCTTTATGGAGATGATCATGATCAAGTGAGGTGAAAAAATGGATACTTTAGCTAAACTACATTATATCAGAGGCAAAGAGATGATAGGAGGTTGATGACTATGATGATGATGATTGTGTCATGTTTTGCCCTTGCAGACTCGACTAATGGGAGGTTCCTATATTTTATACTTGGGGTATTGGTTGAGATTATACTAGGTTACATAGTGTTTGGATGGTTATCTATGCTACTTATTCGTATACACAAGGAGATATGGGGATTCAAAGCTCATAGGAGGTATGACATCATCATGGTTTTTATTCTACACTGCTAGGCCAATGAGCAAATTTAAGTGCTGAAGCTAATGGGGATGTTGTGGGTGGGGTATGCTCATATAAATTTCTTAGTTGGTTTCATAAGGTGAAGAGCTCACTTGGCCATAATATGTGTAGGAGGAGGGGTGCATGATACTAATTGGTTTAGAGGGCACTAGATGCCTTGGTCATCGGTGATGTTATATAGAGGCCCTATGTTAGGTTTCTATAGTGGGATGGATATAGGAGACATACCTTATCCTTATAGAGTTATAGGTGGATCTTTAGTAGGATGGATGGGGAAGTAGAGCTCATCCCATTTGATAGGGTTTAGAGATAGTTTGACCTAGTATAAGATATCTCAAGCCCATTTCCTAGATATAGGTGGGAGAATACTGATATCCTTATACCTGAACCACAACTAGTATGGATATTTCTTGATCAAGAGGAGTTGTCAGTATAGCCAATGATAGATGATGAATGTTTTCTACATGGTTACCCTGCATGGTACCAAGATATTTATGAGGTTACAAACTTTGGTGATGGTGATGGTAGTAGGTGGTTGATGGAATTTGACCCATTGGTAGGGGTTAATGGGCATAGGTTTAGTGGGTGGCCCTAGATTCATAGGTAAGATTGGCACTAGCCTTTGCACAAGTATAGGTTTTAACATTACATGGTCATATAGAGATGGTTTTAGGTGAGAGGGACTAAGCTACAACTCAGCTAACCTTGGTCACCCAGGAAAGAGATGTTATGAGATAGATTGGAGGAGCTATAACACCTATAGGTCCATTAGGTACTATTGAGTTATAGAGGTACATAACAACTGTGGAGGATCTATGCTACTATGAGGCTATAATTTTCATGTGATGTATAGATGAGCCCTGATGGGGTGAGTATAGAGCTAGGGTGGTAGGTGGTGCAGGGATAATGACATCAAGTTAGTGGGCTATATTTACAAGTGGTAAAGTAGGTACCTCAGGAAGATAGACACTAGGACCTAGTGGCAGTGCCCCATGGGAATAGTGTGATATGAGATATTGATATTTTGTTCTACATCATTTTGATACTAGCTTATGATCTGATGTATCAAGATGTATATCTTAAGAGAGATACATGTATATATTTTGTATACATCATGATGTTATTGAATCATGATTTATAAATATGATCCTTGTTTATTACTTATCATTCATGGTTTGTGATGATGATATTTATGTTCATGATGTTGATGTTATACTGATTATGCTTATGCTATGGATATTGTGAATATGGACTCACCTAACTAGGCATGTGATGAGATGTACTTTATTTTTGTTAATGATATTGATGATGTTTATGACATTTATGGTTATGATGATAATGTTCATGTCAAAATTTGATGAGTATATGCTTCCTCATATAGATTTAGACATGTGTTAAAAATGGTTTATTGTTCATTTTTTATGGATGTTATGATTTTCATATGATGATGGATATGCTAATGATGTTTTTTTTTCATGATATATGTTGATATGATGTGATGTATTTATGATGATCATGGTTGTTTTTCTTAAGGTAAAACACCTAAAGTAGGTTAAATAACAACACTAGATGTGAGAAAGAGAAAATACTCCAGAGACAAATGTCTAAGTCAATATATCAGCCAATTATGAGAGGATAAGAAGAGGACACAATGTTTATTCTTTGATAAGGACTAAAATAAAACTAAAGTTGGATTAGCTTAAGGAGCATAATCCCTTTTAATTATTTGCATTAGCATTCATTAATTGGTTAATAGGTGTCTTGATCACATAATGTCAGGTGAGCTCAAAATACCTTGCTTATAATGTTTTAGAGAGTTTCAACTTATATTTCAAGAAAGGAAGAGGAAATAAACTAGATGCAGGTATGGTTGAAAAACCTGTTTGACTATATGCACATTGATTATAAGATTGTGAAGAGATCCTCTTTGGATTGGGAAGATGACCTATATATAAGACAACACTAAAAATATATGTTTGTTAGATAGATAGGTGGATTGCCTAGTACTAGCTAGATCCTAAAAATAAGAACTTCCTCGGGGGATATCAATCCACATGTTTTAAACAATTAAGTTTATAAAATAGAATATAAAGTACTTGCATAAATAATCAAAGGGTACTAAAATTGAATACAAAGAATGATTGATAAATAAATGGGCCAAAATAACTAATTATAGAAATAAATGGGTCAATACCTGTGTTAAATAGTTTGGGTCTACTTTATAAAATAGGTTATGGGTCTGTGAATAGGCAAACAAAAGTAAAGTCTAATTTGGTTGAGGATAAGTGGGTGAAAATAGCTTGCTATTATTTTCTACCATAGTAACCATCGGTGGTTGGTGTGACCATTGGTGGTTGATGTGACCATTAGTGGTTGAGGTAACCATTGCCAATTGGGTAGACTATCAGTGGTCAGGATAACCATGGGTGGTTATTATGTGTTGGGCCTAGGTTGATAAAATTTAGATTGATGGGTTATCAGAAGGCAATTCTAGGTGATTGGTTGATAGTGGGCTAATTATGAAATGGAAATAAAGTAAATGAATAATGGAAAGCAAATATTTAACTTGTTAAAGGTTGATTTGGTGAATGGTATAGGTGGTTGGCCCATTAGTTGAATCTGGCATGATTCTAATAGATTAATGGTACCTGGGTATTTGGTGGAGGGGCGAAGGTAAGTTGACTCTCTGATGTGATGGTTGGATCACTGGATTGCTAGAAGAAGTGACCTACAAATAAACTCTAGATATAAAATCTCTTGAAATTATAGATCCTTTCACCTCCTTCTCCTCTCTTCTTATAGGCAAAAGGAAGAGCTGGAAGTGTATGTGAAAACTAGGGTTAGATTGGCTTTCTAAATTTAACTCATGCATATAATGACTCACACATGAATTAGATGAAATAATTATAAAATAGCAAGGTTGAGTGAAGGGTCAATTAAGTTGGTTCAAATGGTGTAACCTAGCCATCGATAGTTGAAGTGACCATCAGTGATCACCTTAATCATAGTGGTCAGGGGTTAAAGGCAAGGTTAGTCAAATGGTGGGTTTTAGCTAGTGGGTCAAACTGACTTGGGTTAGGTGGGTTAGGTTTGGTTAGGGGTCAATAGGTCAAGGATGATTCCAAAGTGGTCCTAAGGTGGTCCAAGGGAGTTTTTAACACTCAAAATCATTATGTACAGATTTTTAATGTCTACATTTGTCCCTTTTGTTATACGACTTGAATCAACAAGCTGTAAAACAAAAAATAGTTGAGGGTCAAAGGTTTGGTTACCTTGAGCATGGGAGGAGGTATTCCCCCTCTAACTAGGAAGTGATGAGGTAAAATAGAATAAAGTGTGAGTTTGATGAGTTGGTGAGTTGATGATAAAATAGGTGAATGATAGGTTGGGCATTGAAGCACAAACATGCACATAAAGTGTCATAAAAGGTGTGCTAGCCAAGATCATGCATAGACTAAGTTGCCATAATTGGAAAAAATAATGGTTGATGTGTATAAGGACAAGTGATAAGTGGAACACATGATTACATTTAGGTGTGGTGGCTAGGTGCACTTGTAAATGCAAGTCTCCTAGGTAATGTCTACATTTCCATAGATATCCAAGGTAGGAAGTGCTTTTAATGAAAAAACAAAATGGTCATGTGAAGTCATGGGTATTTGTTATAACAAGTGTTCTTGATAATAAATAAGTGGGTATGGTATTTACAAGGTATTGAAAGTTTGAAAATTATTTAACATGTTAATTGTTATCATTTTGATAAAAAGTACCAAGCAAAATTTATCATAAAACATGCACTAGGTTGGGCTGAAATGGACCAATGACGAGATGATGAGTGAGATGGGTGGAGAAGGTAGTCTCCATGGGTGGGTTTTTGATTTGGTTTTATTTGATTAAGTATGGTGGAAAGGAAATAGGCAAAGAGTTAATATTTTGATCATTGATGGTCAGCGGTCTAAGGAGTGACTGTTAGTGGTTACTCTAATCATTGACAGTCAGGGGAAAATCCTAAAAGCATGGAGACAAAAGTGTCTCCACTTGTCATTTTATTCATTTGAACAAGTTTAATTTAGAGCTCTAGCTATTGTCATTTTTGGTGAAGTTTCTAATGAGTCTTACTAATGGTTGAGTGGTTGATATTGATTGGACTGAGTGAGCCAGAGAGGATGTAGGGTGGGTGTGGATGCGGGTGAGGATAGGTAGTGGGTCCCTAGATTCCTTTTTGATGATGTTTGAGGAATGAGGTAGGTGGAATATTTGATGAGTTAATTTTTGGTATTTCTTTCTTATGAATTATGTATAGGCTAGGTTGATTATTTTGTGGGATGGGTAAGTTAGTTTTTTCTGGTATGCCTTAGGGTTTAGGGGTTTCTTTGTTTTTTGGGTAATTTAGTGGGTAAATTTCCAATTTGGGAGGGTAGGGTTATATGGTGGTAAGAGATAGGTAGATACTGGTGGTTGGGTAGTGGGTATATGGTTTGGGGCATTTCTATCAGTGGTCAAACATAGTGACCATCAGTGATCACCCCAACTGTTGGTGACCGATGATTGTAGGCAAAATGGTCACCTAATTGTCGATGGTCATCATGACCACTGATGGTCAGGTTGAATGGTAAAAGAGTTTTAAAGATAATGTTATGTATTTTACTAGGTTTGAATGGTAATGGTATCATGCATATAATGGACATTGACCTAGCTAGTAGAGATCAACAGGAAAAGGTTCAAAGGGTTACCCCAAATGCATAGGCAAGAGTAGTGCTAGTCACTATATAAGCATAGGGTGTAGCATTAAGATATTAGGTGGTTACTATATAGGGTTAGGTGGCTACACTTACAAGTGACAAGGACTAGGCTAGAGATCATCTAGTCTTGATCACTCAAGAGAGAGATGCTCTACGACAGGCTGGGGGAGCTATAGTACTAGCAAGTCCAACAAGGACCATTAAGTTTCATAGGTATATATCCATGGTGGAGGAGCTATGATACTATGAGGCTATAGTTTTAAAATGATGTCTAGGTGAGCCCTGATGGGGAAAGTAAAAATCCAAGGTGGTAAGTGGTGTAGGGATAATGACATCAGGTTAGTGGACTGTATCTATAGGTGGTCAGGTAGGTACCTTAGGAGGACAGTCACTCAGACCTAGTGGTAGTTCCTCAAGGGCATAAAATGATATTATACTTTGTACATCATTTTGATATATGCATGTGAGCTGATGCGGTGAGATGTATATTTTGAGAGAGACACATGTATATTTTATATATATATCATGATGTTATTGACTCATGATTTATAGATATGATCCTTGTTTATTTCTCATTGTTTATGGTGATGATGAAGATATTTATGATTGTGATGTTATGTTGATTATGGTTGTGATGATATTGTTGATATGAACTCACTTAGTAAGGCATGTGATGAGATGCATTTTGTTTATGTTATGATATTGATGATGTTTATGACATTTATGGTTATGATGATAATGACCATACTAAAAGTGAATGAGTATATGCTTCCTCATATAGATTTAGACATGTAGTGAAAAATGGTTTATTGATCATTGTCTATGGATGCTTATGATGTTTGTATTTGATCATGATATATGTTGAGATTATGTGATGTTATGATGATCATGGTATTTCACTTAAGGTAAAACACATAAAGTAGGTTGAATAACAACACTAGATGTGAGAAAGAGAAGATACTCTAGAGACAAACATCTAAGTGAATATATCAACCAGTTACGAGAGGATAAGAAGAGGGCACAATGCTTCTTCTTTGACAAGGACTAAAAAAAACCAAAGCTAGATTAGCTTAAGGGACATAAGCCCTTTAAAGGATTCACATTAGCATTCATTCATTGGTTAAGAGGTGTATTGATCACATTATGTCAAGTGAGCTTAAAATACCTTACTTATCATGTGTAAGGGGAGATGGATGAAGATGGAACCCTCTTTTGAGACTACTATGCCTCTTTTAGAGGTTACCAAAGATTCAGTATAAATAATTATATGTCATATAAGGTGTAGACTAATTGATATGGGACGTATACTCATGAGAGTCGATTATGGATTCTAAAATTATTTATTATGAGAATCGATTGCAACTTTCAAAATGATTTTGATTTTGCTTTTGCTTGTGGGTATTTTGCTTATTTTGTTTTTACTTAGAGGGTTAGGGAAGCTGATCAATGTGAGAATATTATGATAAATTTATATGCTTTTAACAAATGATTAACTCATCCATCCTTCAAGGGAGTGGTCTAAGTTTGTATGTTTTGTTTAATGATTTTGATAGATGTCCTTCAAGGGAGTAGTCCACCTTACTTTGAACAATTTTGATTTGTTATTATCAGCTATCCTTCAAAGGAGTAGTTTTCAGATGCTAGGGATGGGCCATGATTGTTTTGGTTATGATATTATTTTTTTTTATTTTTTGACATAGACTTGTTTATATAGGCTTGAAAGGTTCACCTTTATGAAGAAAAAACTAAAAGCACAATAAGGTTGATTAGGCGAAAATAGGTTTAGGTGAAAATGATCATGGGAACCCATCCTATAAAAGGGGTGGAAAGTACCATGAGAATCATTCCATGGGTAGAGTCGTGGTACATAGTGTTCAAGATAAGGCTATTATTGTGATAGATAATCACATGATTCAATTTTAATTAGTCACCCCTAAAATAGGGAGGTGAATGTGGTTTGAAATCAAGGGATGAGCTTAAGTTAGATAAAAGATGAGCTTGATCATTTTTAACAAATGAAAGGATGCATATACAAAACATTAAGGGGCTCAAGTTCTAGGTTGCCTTCAAGAGAAGATAATTGTTAAGCTCTTAATCCATACTTGTGAGTTATGATATAGGTTACAATCTAATTGAAAGCAAACTTGTCCTACTTGTTTTTTTCCATATTGATTACATGTTGATTTTCCTTTAAGATGAGGTCTCTGATATTGAATTCTCACACTTTAAGGTATTTATCATAAGTGAATTTGACACACTCTTGGTAGACATGAATATGGGTGAGAGTAGCTAAATGATGCTCATCAAGTAGCTCAAGCTGAGCTAAACATTCTTGATAGTAATCATCTTCCAAGATGAGATCTTTCAAAGATATGCAAAGAGAAGGTATTTGGACTTTGAGAGGCAAGACAACCTTTACTCCAAACATAAGGGAAAAGGGTGTAGTACCTATATGGGTTTGAATTCTAGTGCAATATTCCCATAAGGTGAAAGGGATATGCAAATGCTAATCCCTAATAGAGGCATTGACCATTTTGGTGAGCATGTTGTTGAGAGTTTTATTGGATCAGCTTGTCCATTTGCTTGTGGATGATAGGGTAATGAAAAACTGAGATTGATTCCAAATGAGTCACAAATACCTTGGACTTGCTTGTTTTAAAAAGATTTGCCATTGTCAATTATGATCTTGTGAGGAACACCAAAGTGGTAGATGATGTTATGGTTGATGAATTTAATGATTTTGTCAGCTTTGGTTGAAATCATAGGGTCAAAGTCTACCCACTTGGTGAAATATTCCATATTAGTGATGATATATTAATTTTTCTGAGAAGAATGGGGGTTGATTTCACCAATAAGATCCAGACCCCATTATGAAAAGGGCCATAAATCTTTGGATACTTGAAGACTATGGTTGGTTGCATGATGTAGATTGGCATGTTGTTGACATTTAACACACTTTTGGACATAATCACAATAGTCTTGGTTGAGGGTAGGCCATTAGTATCCAAGGTGAAGCATATGTTTAGTGACAGATAGGCCACTAAAATGTCCTCCACAAATCCCATCATCTATTTCCTTGATAGCATGAGAGGATTCATGACTACATAGGCAATGAAAGAGAAGACCATCAAAGCCATGTTTATAAAGGATTCCTTTGAGTATCATATAATGGGAAGTTTTATAAATAAACACTCTTCAAGTATTCCCAAAAAGACGAAAGGGAATGATAACAAGGTTAAGATAGTCAAAGGTGTGCTAATACCAAAAGGTTAGGTTGGGCTTCCTCCACATTAAAGATGGTAGGAGAGTGCAATTTGACAAAAGAAGGTTCAGTTAGGTGGTGGATAATGAATGATATCTTAGAGTTAGAGGGTGTAGATGGGATCTGGGAAGCAAGAGAAGCCATTGTGTTGGAATTTTTTTTTGTAGATCATGGGGTGGTTTGGATGAAGTAGTGTTAAAATGACATTAGTAGTACATTGAATAACTATTTTTATTATTGTAGAACATCATTCTTACACTAGTATATGCCATTGATTTGGTTGACTACAAGTTAAAAGTCACCAAAGATATTGATTATTTATACTCCCAAGGCTAAGGTAGTTTGGAAACCTATTACTAGGGCTTCATACTCATCCATGTTGTTGGTACATTCAAAATCAAGTTTGAAAGACAAAAGAAGAGGTTCACCATCAAGGGGGATAAGGATGATACCATATCCACTACCATGTTGACACTTGGATCCATAAAATAGCATGGTTACTTGGTAGGTGAAATCCACTTGAGAGATGGCCATGATAGACTCATCAAGAAACTCAAGAGGAGGAGCTTGGTTGTCTGATAAAGGTGATTTGACCAATTGGTAAAAAATTACTTGACCTTTGATTGACTTTTGATCAAGGAACTCAAGGTCAAACATAGATAAAAACATGAGCCACATAGGAATTCATTAGTTTTAATATGGCTTAGAGTGCATGTACTTGAGTGAGTCAGTGTTGGTGATGACAAAATTTTTATGGTTAAGAAGGTAATGATGAAGCTTGGTGGATACAAAGACTAGGGCAAGGCAAAGTTTCTCAATATGGGTGTACCAAGTTTTGTAATGTATAAGCATTTAGCTTATATAGTAAATAGATTTCTCTTTGTGATTATCATCATGATGTGAAAGCATTGCCCCTAGAGAGTGGTTAGTGGAAAAGATGTATAGGTAAAAAGGTTTATCATATTTTGGAGGAATGAGAATGGGTAGGGAGAGAAGATAGTCTTTGAGGGAATCATAGGCCTTTTGGTAGTCTTGGCCCCACTTGAAAGAAATATCCTTTTTGAGGAGGTGATTAAAAGGTTGGCATCGATCAGATAGATGAGAGATAAAGTGATAAATATATTGAAGCTTCCCCTATAGGCTATGGAGTCACTTAAGGTTGACAAGAGGAGGCATCTCCAGAATTGCCTTGACTTTGGTAGGATTGACTTTGATTCTATGAAGAAAGATAATAAATTAAAGAATATTGATTGATAAAACTCCAAAGATACATTTTTAGGGGTTTAGGAGGACATGGTAATGGATAAGTCACTCAAAGATGATATTAAGAATGGCTAAATGATCTTTTCTAATTTTTTATTTTCCAAGAAGGTCATCCACATAATCCTCTACTATATTGTGAATGATGTCATGGAAGATGTATGTAATTGCTCATTAGTAGGTTACACTAGCATTATTCACACTAAAGGGCATGAATCTATAATAAAAAGTCCTCCAAGGGGTGATAAAGGAATTTTTGTGATGATATTTAGGGGTAATCAAGATTTGATTGTATCTCGAAAACCCATACATAAGAGAGAGCATATCATGGCTAGTTGTGAGATCAACATGTTGGTTGATGTTTGGTAAAGGAAAGTCATCCTTTGGGAAATCAAGGTTAAGGTCCCAAAAGTCTATGCAAATGTCAAGTCCCCCTGTATCTTTGGTGATAGGAACAACATTGGAGACCCATTGGAGATAGTTGATAGGTTGGATAAAGTTGATGGAAAGGAGATGATGAAGCTCTTCTTTGATAAGGACAACAATATGAGGGTGAATCTAATGTAGTTTCTATCAAATGGGATTAACATCATGATTGGTTATGATGTTATGGGTAGAAATATTAGGTTCTATTATAGGCATGCTAGTATATGACCAAGTGAATGCTATGCTTTGGTTTTGAAGGAAGGTAGAGAATTCCCAATTCTCTTGGAATCTAGGGATTGTCCAATTTTAACAATATGCAATCTGACCTAAGTGCCTATATTGATATCCACTATGGATTTTTTTAACATGGTTGAAGTCTTGAGAGGGAAAGATTTGTGGATAAAATGATCTTCTGCACTAAGGTAGGTGAGAATGGAGTCATCATCCTGACACTAAATGGTGTTAATGGTAGGAGAGTCATCTTGTACTAGTTTAGGATGAGTCAAAGGAATGGTCATGATCATCCCATCCTTTTGGTAAATCATGGGGCCGAGGTTGATAATGATAATGAAAAAAATTAGGTGGGATGATGTCATCATCCTCACATTTAGGTGGAGAAGAGGTTGCTGAGGAAGGGATGTTTTCCTCAACAATGGTGATGGTAGGTGTTTCAATTTTCTTCTTGTTGGGTAGAATGAAATCAAGGCTATATTTCTCATGAGGTTTTTTAGTGTAAATTTAAATCAACTCATGTGGGTCGTGCTCATATAGTCCAAGGCCAAATCCCTTCCAAGCACACCTGTGGAGGTATGTTTTGAAATTTTTTGGTTTATCTAAGTAGGAGAAACAAGAGGTAAATGGGCAAGGTGAAGAGGAGGTGGTATAAGTGTTAAGAGGGTTTTAAATTCCCCCATAGATGATGTGGGTTTGATAGGATGAAGGTCTAAGGGGAATAATTGCTCTGATGTTGGGGTCATAACCAGGTTGGTTGCTAAGTTACCCATACTCCTAGGGAGTAGGAAAAGCATCCAAAGTCAAGAGGTGGTATTACTTGAGTGAAAGACATTAGAAAGTTGATTGTAAGGGGTCAATTATGGGGATTTGATCTGATGGAATTGTTGTGCTAGTAGATGCCTCATTGGAGAAAGTAGATATGATTTAATCTTTTATGGTTGAAGGCTTGTTTGTTGTTGATGAAGGTTTTCTAGATGGAGGTAAGAAGATGTCATTGGGTTGATAGGTCATGTTTCATGTCAAAAAGGGACTTGGGTTAGTTTTTATAGTGATAACCTGACCTTCATACTTAAATTTAATGCAGTGATGAAAGGTAGAGGGTACACAAGCTATGGAGTGAATCCAAGGTCATCCTAATAAGACAATATACTAAAATTTTCCTTCCACTACATAGAAGAGTTTTGGGAGTGTACAAGGTCCTAAATAGATATAAAGGACAATATTTCCTAGGGTAGTGGTCATGGTATCATTGAAGGTCAGAGGACAACTAAGGTTTCGGACACGACGTTGCCCAGTAGCTTAAGTTGATTATATGCATGAGAAGAAATTATGTTAATGCTAGTTCACTTATCAATCATTACCCATATTATGTGGTTTTGGTTAATTTAGGTAGTGATGAAAAGAGGGGGATCAAGATATTTAGGGTGGACAGAATGTATCTCCAAATCCTTGAAGGTGACAAGGCTGGAGAGTTGGAGAGTGCCAACAAAGGTGACAAGAGGTTGAGGATATTTAGGTTGGACCTTTCTTTATTTCAATGCCTCTATCATTGCTTTGTGGTAATGAGATGAGGTAGAAATGAGTTTGTATAAACTCATTTTTACTGGGGTTTGGTGAAGTTATTTAAGGATCACTCTTTTGTTTGACTTGGAGGGGTTTGATTGAGAGGTATCCAAGATGGAAACCTTGGGTTTGGGTGAAGTTGAATATGTTTAGATTTGATTGGGTTGAGAGGTAAAAGATGAATATGTCCATGGGATGGACACTTTGGCTTTACCCTTATCCTTTTGTTGTGATTGTGTGACCACATTGATAGTATGGATAAGAGGGAGATTGAGTTGGCTCTCTGTCACTCTGAGATAAGAGTGGAGGAGTAGGTAGCCATTGTTTATTGGTTGTTTACTAAATTGGCATGTGGATCATGGGGAGTTCATCTGATAATAGATCATCTTCCTCATAAAGTTAATAGATAATGGTTTGGAAAACTTTATATTTCTGTGTCATGCTTTGGTGTCTTGTGATAGGAACAAACTTGGAAGCCATTATATCAGGTAGGTTTCGAACCAAGTGGGCAAAATGTTCTTATAGGAGGTAAGGTCAAGCAAGGCTTGTAATAACCTTTGGAAAATAGTTGATTAAGATTGAACTAAAGGTGGTAAGGATTTAGATGTTTTGGTTTTGGTGGTTATGTTGGGAATTGTTTTAGAAATATGTTTGGTAATGGAAGGTTTAGGTAAGGTGGTGCCTTTGGTTACTAATTTTGGTTCCCTTGTTCTTGACACTTATGTTGGTTTGATTGCTTAGTTTGGACAAAGAGTCCTCATTGGTTTTTAAGGTAGAGTTTTTATTTCTCAACTTCAAATTACCCTCATCTATGGCTCTATTTTCTAGCTTACGTGCCATGGTGAAATCTTTGACAAAAGTTTTGAAGATATAAATACATAGTGTAGAAGAGATGTGCTTGGCACAAGCTCAAGTAAAAACTTCTATTAGTTTGATTTGAGGTAAAGAGAATGAAATTTGATTGATTAGGCTTCTCCAATGAGCCACAAAATTTGTAATAGATTTATCCTCAAATTGGTAAATAGCATAAAGTTCAATGATATAGAATTTCTTAGAAATGTTGATTGAGAAGTGATCCAAGAAATTTTGGGCTAGCTGGGAGAAGGATAAGATTGAATGTTTGGTAATGGAACTATACTAGTCTAGTGTTAAGACAAATAAAGACATAGGGAAATTTTGAAGAAGAGCATCATCATAGGTGATCATGTAACATGAATGCATAAATGATTAGAGGTGTTGTTGGGGGTATTCTTTGCTTTGAAACTTAGTAAAATTTGGAAGCTCCCAATAGGTAGGATAGGGTTTGATAGGGATGGATGGGTGAATAAGTTCATTAAAAATTTGGTCATAGGATAAGATGTTGTGAGCTCCAGATATGGATGACTCTAGAGTTGTCATTTTATCCATGAGCATTTTCATTAGGTCTATTTTGGGTGGTGCACCTAAAGGGTTGTAAAGTGCATACTATGGTTGAGGTTTGGTGACATATTGATAATTATTTAGAGGTTCGGGGGGCTACTGCATACTGGTAAGTAGATATAGGTGGTTGGGTATATGATATGTAAGGGTAGGTGGATTTTGGTGGTTGGGTAGATGGTATGTAAGGGTAGGTAGATATTAATGGTTGGGTATTGGGTATATGCCTTTGTAGGTTAAGGATGTAATCTAGGTTTGGTAAAAGGTACAATTGTTGAGGGACTATGATGGGTTGGGTAGGAGCCATTGTTGGGTAGGTAATCAAGGGGAAGGTAGTGACCTTTATACTAATAGGTGGTAAAGTAGAAGGTATAGACACTACTAGATTTTGAAGTGGAGCATTCATTAATTGATTAGGGTTGACAAAAGGAAGGTTGGTGATGCTGGTACCAGGTGATCCAATAGTGAGTGGAGTATAAAGAGTCAATGGTTGGGTTGCTCCTAAGGTAGAGGAGTCATTGGTAGGGGTGGAAGGTGTAAGGGTAGTGATTTTTTGAGTTGGTTTGTTTTCTACAATAGTGTCAAAAGGATTAGTATATGAGGAGGCTTTATTAGCCAAAGGTTGGGTGGTGATTGCAATAATAGAAACATCCCCCATTAGGTGGGATGGCATGCCATAAGTAGGATCCATAGATGAAACTGAAGAAGGGACATGATAAGATGAGGTGCTAAGATAGTATTGGAGGCAACTGGGTTATTATCCAAGAAAGTGGCAAAGTTCATATCTCCTTGGGGAACTACCTGAGGGAAAGTAGGGATTCCTAGAGGGTGAGGAGAGTTCTATACTTCAGATTCATACTATGGAAGAGGTTGATTGGTTCAATGATCAGTTTTATTTTGTTAGGTCTCTTTGCTTCTAGTGAGTGAGAACCATATAAGATAATGAAGATATAATGCACAAACAATCTCACCACTCAAATAGAGAGAAAACATGAAAAATGATAAAAGAAGATTGAACTCACAATAAACAGTATGTTAAGCCTATAAGTTATTTTTAATATCACTTTTGGCTTATGCCTTAATCATTTAAGAATATATGTGAATCCAATTGGGTTGATAGAATATGTACTATAGAGGAAATCTATGGATGGTTTTAGGTTGTTCACGCTATCAAAAGGGATCTATATTAGAACTCAATATGTGGCTTTGTATTGGGGCCTACCCCCTCACTTGACACACTAAAAAAATAAGGGTGTCAGGTGTTTTTATACTATATACTAAATTTTAGAGATTATACTCAACAAGATCTGAGTTGGTTCTCCCCTTGGTAATGACATCCAAGTAGGATTGCCGAGAAAGGGTAAGGTGATCTGCTAGGTGATGAAATATTAGTTGGGACTTATATCAAGTTGTTTAGATGTTTGATTGATTAATGTTATTTTTTTTAGTGCGTGAAACAAAAGTGATGCTATGATAAAATTATTGTGCTTTAATTTAAATAAATGAGCTAAACTTACAAGCAAGCAATGGATGCACTTGATTTTAATCCCAAAAGAAATTTCCATTTTGTTTATGAACATAAAATAGAGTGAAGAACATACATAAGCAAACAAATTAAAACCCATGTAGAGACTCAAGGTTCCCACTGGGTGTGCCAGAATGTTTCAGAGAGTTTCAACTTATTTTTCAAGAAAGGAAGAGGAAAGAAACTAGATGTGTTTATGGTTGAAAAACCTATTTTATTATGTATGCATTGATCAGAAGATTGTGAAGAGCTCCTCTTTAGCTTGGGAGGATGACCTGCATATAAGATAACACTAAAAATATTTTTTTGTTAGATAGATAGCTGGGTGGATTACCTAGTGCTAGCTAGATCCCAAAATCAAGAGCTTCCTCTAGGGTTGTCAATACACATATTTTAAACAATTAAGTTTATAAAATAGAACATAAAATACTTGCATAAATAATCAAAGGTTATTAAAATTGAACACAAAGAATTCTTGATAAATAAATATGCCAAAATTACTAATTTTAGCAATAAATGGGTCAATACCTATGCTAAATAGTTTGGGTTTACTTCAAAAAATAGGTTAGGGGTCTATGAATAAGCAAATGAAAAGAAAATATGATTTCATTAAGGGTAAGTGGGTGAAAATAAATTGCTATTATTTTCTACCATAGTGACCATCAGTGGTTGGTGTGACTGTTAGTGGTTGAAGAGACCATCGGTGGTTGAGGTAACCATTGGCAGTTGGACAGACCATTGATAGTCAGGATGACCATTAACAGTTACTATGTGTTGTACCCAGGTTGATAAAATTCAGATTGATGGGTTTCTAGAAGGAAATTATGGGAGATTGGTTGATGTTTGAATAATTATGAAATGGAAATAAAGTAAATGAATAATGGAAAACAAATACTTAACTTGTTGAAGGTTGATTTGGTGAATGGTTGATGTAGTTATCCCTTTGGTGGAGTATGGCATGATTCTGACAGAGTAATGGTACCTAGATATTTGGTAGAGGGGTGGTGGTAAGTCATATCTTTGATGTGATGGTTGGATCACTAGATTTATATAATAAGTGACCTGTAAATAAAATCTAGATTTAAAATCTCTTGAAATTATGGATCCTTTTCACCTCCTACTCCTCTCTTCTTATAGGCAAAAGGAAGAGGTAAAAGTGTAGGTGGAAATCGGGGTTGGACTGGATTTCTAAATTTAACTCATGCATGTAATGACTTAAACATGAATTATATGAGATAATTATATAAAATAAAGGTAGAGTGAAGGCTCCATTAAGTTAGTTGAGATGGTGGAACCTGACCATCAATAGTCAAGGGTCAAAGGTAGGGTTGATCAAAAGGTGGGTTTTAGCTAGTGGGTCAAATTGACTAAAGTTAGGTGGGTTAGGTTTAGTTAGGGGTCAAGAGGTCAAGGTTGGTCCCAAGGGGGTCTTAAGATGGTCTAAGGGATTTTGTGACACTCAGAATCATCATGAACAAATTTTCAATGTCTATAATAGTATCAAGATAATAAGGTTTCATAGGTCAAAGGGGTAAAATAGGATTTCAAATAAGTATTTAAAGGGAATGGAAAAGAAAGGTATTAAGGAAAATAAATGATGGTTAACATGGATTAAAAATAGTTCTCTCTAATTATGGAAGGTATTTCATTAGGGAAAAATGTGCTAAAGATGAAGCAACCACTACAACAAGTAATCATATAGTAGAAAAACCTATTTTATTGAATATGGTATAGTCAGAGATAGCTATAGTGCCACATGGCATAGACAAACACCAATTGGTCCCAAAATATGCACATTCAAACCTTATCATTATATGGAATATTGGAGCATATCAATTTAGCAGAGTATAAACATTTTTATATATATTTAGGATAGAGATTCCAAATAATACCAACTCATCGTTCCATCCAACTATAGTACTATAGAAATGATCCCAAAACCAATATACATCAATTACAAAAAATATTATGGGATATTTTAAAGTAAATATGCTTGGGAGATAGAAGTGACTATGAAGAAGTATAAACAAAGATTAAAAACAAAGGAGGAAAAATAGTATAAAATGAAAATATGTAATAGATAAGAGTCACCAACCTTACCTATTTTGGAATATAAATATCAAATAAAACCTAAGTGTATCAAGGGAAATAAGTAAAATAGGATCATATCAACTGAATAAAAACAAATAATACAATAATATAAATGTGAATCAATAAAATTATCATGAAAGGAAGCATGGAAAGACATAACTATGAAAGTAGATGTCACCAAGAAGAGATACAAGATAGTGAGGAAACATATATCCCCATAATGACTCCTCTTATTTGGTCACTAAATATTTATGTGCAAGAGATAATTAGTTTGAAAGAGAGAATATAAAATATGGAAGAAATATATAAAATAAATGATAATAATATGGAAGATATGGTAAACCCCAAGAAAAGGTTGGAAGAAGACAACAACATGCTTAAATCATAAGTGGAAAATCTTCAAAAAATTGTGATTATTGTACAACTTTAATTGCATGCCCTCAAAAAATCCATTCACACTTGAACAAATTCTAAGGTAGAGGGAAATAAAAAAAGTGAAACACAAATAAAATAAGTAAAATAAGCACTTCACAACATAAAAATGAGAGAAAATGATCTATGAAATAAACTGTGAGAGGTTAAAACATGGGCACCACTAGTAAAAGGACTAATAGACAAGTATAAGGAGTTGATAGAGAGGAAAGTTAAGAGTCAAATGATTTTATAAAGAGAATTAAAATATAAATTATCAAATATAATCATCAAAGTGATGAAATAATATGGAGAAAGGGAGGATACAAGCAACCTATCAAGAGACTTCCTTTAGAATAGTTACCATGGAAAGCTTAAATTAGAAAAGCAAGTAGATTTAATAAGTTGAGAGAGGGAGAAAGAGATAGGCATATTCGAGTCACAATGGTGAATGTTGAAGATAATACAAGATCACCAAGTGAAAAAATCATGTTGAAAGGATCACATTATTATCTTTATGAAGACTAAACCTTTTTGTAACTAGAAGAGAAAAATAAGGAGTGGGAAAAGATGAAGGCAACAACGAACAAAGGGAGATAGGAATACATTGTTGTAAATTTGTTGTATATTTTCAATGAATTATACTCTACTAAAATTTATATTTTGGGTCCATATTGACATGTAGTTGGGTGGTCTGAGATAATGTAAAATATGGCCCATGTTTTTTATACCCATGTCATTATAATACCACTTTAACGGTTACCCATTGATGTGCCTACACATACTAACACATACAATAGAGGAAACAAAAAACTTGGTAGTAATTTATTATATTATAAATAATTGATTTAATATAATAAAATAGTTAGTGTGATGGGTTTTTCATCTAAAAGGGTTTTCCCAGGTGAATTCATGTGTACTATGTAATCTTGTGTGTATATCATTTTTCATATTTGATTAGCTTAAGGATATTGTTACTATTACTACTCTCAATTTAGTTTTTAAAATCCATTTTTAACTTCATTTGGTATCATACCTAGGTCTTAGCTTTGTGTGAATAGTTAGGGTTTATTTAACATGTGATAAACTATTGCTTGAGTGGGATATTTGCATGTGAGATTTCTTTTCAAGTAAAGAAGAATAATGGGAAGCATAAAGTAAAGATTAAAAAATTCAATGGTCAATAATTTGAGTTGTAAAAGCTCAAGATGGAATATTTTCTCATGGACAGAGATCACTAGGTTGATGTATCATAAATGAAACCTAGGTAGATGTAGGGTAATGGGGGATAAAAGTGGGGTCTTAAAGTGCCACTTCTTATGAAAAATAACAATACATGAACTTGGAGAGACTTTTTGAGACACGTGAACTAATAATTTTATTACAACATAAGAAGATGAATTATGTAATTATGTAATTAGTTTCTAAATATATAGTTATTGAAAATTCCTAGATGAAAAAGTATGCAAAATTTATGTATTTATTAGAATGTCCTAGTATTTTTGGTGAAGAAATAAGTAGATTGCACGTATATGGGCACGATATTTTGGAGTAAACGAATGAATTTTTGTATGAAATTTTAAATATGGATAGAGGAAATGTTGAATATTTTTGAAAATATTTGTTATTAAAATTTTAATGTGTGTGTGTGTGTCTGTTTTATTTTTAAATAATTTTACAAGTCAAGGAAGTTGGAAAATTGAAATTGCAGGTGTAAAAACACAATTTTTGACCTTAACTTCATGATTTTTTTTCAAAGCATAGCTAATGATGTGTAGATTTTTTGAGATATAAGTTTTATAAACTTTAGATTAACATTCAAAAGATATAATTTTTTTTTAATGATATATGCATAAACCATAATGAAACATGTTGTGTATAAATTAAGTAATAATTGAAAATAATAGTTTAAAATATTAAAAAAATCATCTATTCAAAAAGTATGTTCTCCCCTCTATAAACTCATATGATTTTTTTTAAATAAATAAATCCATTTAATTAAACATGTCCATGGAGGTATAAAAACTTGCAAATTTAACAAAAGTTTTGTATGTCGGTATACTGCAATTCGAAGTCTTAGGTTAAGATCCTCTAAGCCTAAAACCATGGATATTTTGGAGAGATAAAAACAAAATGAAAAAATTCAAAGGGAGCAGGCCCTTTGAAAAAGGGCATGCACCCTATGCAATGTAAAGGGTGTATGCCATTTGCACTAAAAAAGGTATGCAGCCTTTGCACTATAAATGGCGTATGACTTTTTCACTACAAAGTGCATGTGCCACTTGCACTGCAAAGGGCATATGCCTTTTACACTACAATTGACATATGCCCTTTGTAGTGCTTATTTTCTATTCTTAAACTCTGAAATGTGTTCAAAATGGTGTGCATTGTATGTATATACACATAATATTTTTGTTAACTTTAATATTTAATAACAATTTCTCTATTGTATGAAACTCTTGAGTTTAAATATCTCTAAGTGCATGGCTTAAAAGGTGCACTAGGAAAGGGGTTGGTATACCATTGGTGATTCATAAGATTGTTGTGGCTTTGTATCATTCTTCCTATTAGTCCAAATTATTTAGAGTGTTTATTCATTTACCTCCCATGATGCCTCCCTAAAATCTTGAAATATGGTTATGTCTAAAATTGTATAACCTTAAAATATGGCTAACTCTAAAATCTAAAAAGACCCTCCAAAATCTAGAATGTGCATTATATCTCTTAGAGGTTTGAAACCACTCTCAAACATCCTGAAAGTATAAATTTAAAATATAAATTAAAGTATAATTTGACATATATTGACATTAATATATGGACATATATTTATCCTGAAAGTATAAATATAAAATATGCCTTAATGTCAACTTATATTTAAATGTTTATTTTATATTTATACAATCTATTTCAACACCTTTTATTCCATTATCCAACTCCCTAAGAAATATCTCAACCTAAAATAGTCCATACCTAAGAAAAAACCCCTTTTCATTACTTTTCATACTAGGTCGACTGGGTCGACCCTATTCTAAGATTTTAGTGCATGTTACTTAACTATGTTAGCCCAACCTGACATAATTCAAGACCTAATAGCTCTATTTCCCATAAAATAAGGTTAACTATGTTGACTACATCAACTTAATTTATGGAAGGATTTAAGGTCAATTTGTGGATATAAGTACACCCTTAACTTCATTTATAAAGAGAGAATGATTCATTTGCACTTATTATAGTCTAAATTTATGATATTCTACCTGAGGAGTCATTGCTTAAGGTTTCATACTTTAAGGAGAACTTTTATCTTGTCAAATATTAATATTAACTAGGAGGTCATTAGATATACTATAGTCCATTTTCCATCCTTACATTATTTAACAATACACAATAGTATCTTACAAAGCACCATTCACTAAGGGAGAGGTCAAGGCCTAACAAGTTCATCTTCAAGATAAGTATTCCTAATTCTTACTCCTTTATTTTAGTAGATATATTTCCACAAGTAATGGTTAATAAATGCACTGTCTTTCATTTCTTAGGATTACCTCTACATTGACTTGAGTAGAGTTTTACTTTACATGTTTATTATTTATGTTTATCCTCCATTTGTGCCACAAGATTTAATGAGCACTATATTATATTTACTTTATTGTATTATAGGTCTAGCTAGGGTTATTGTGTGGTGTTTCTTGAATAAATATTTTGGAACCCTCTCTATTACTATTTTTTGATAATATATCCCATAGGTAGGTTTAACGGATGTATATTGGTCATGACCCCAATTATCTAAGTATTGATAGTTGTATAGTTAGTCAATTTATTTTCTCTGAGTTAGGATTGATCTATATATAAACTTCACTTTCACATGCATACATTCTGGTGAACCCAATATGAATCTAACACTTGCATATATTTAATTTTTATTTAAATTCAATTGGATTGAACTTGTTGATGCAATTTAACTTTTTATTTCCATGTTTTTAATCTTCATCCAGCATGTTGACCTAGTTCGACACTCTATTTGTAGGTTTTTTTTACTATGTCAATCCTATCAACCTAGTTTGGATATCTATGTGAAGGTTTTCAACTAAGTTGAGTTGGCCAACTTATTTCTATTATTTGGGTGCAAGTTTTAAAATAAGACATGTTGGTCGACTTAGTTTTATTTTTTGTGTGTATGTGTTTCAACACTGTAAGGAAAAACTACTAAATTGACCTAATGGATCTTGTTATATCTTTTAATATCATTCTTACCAACTTATTCATTTAATGTTTTTTAGTTATCTAAATATGTCATCTCTATTTCTCATTAAAATCAATCAATATTTCAAAATTTTATTATGTTTTTGAAATTTTTTAGTTTTATTAAAATTATATACACAATCAACTAGGGTGACGTAGTTTGTTTAGATTTTTTATAATAAAACTAAGTTGAGCTAGTTGACTTAGTTTGTTATTATTTTTTTCAAATTGCTATTTTTTAACCAAAATTCAACTAGATCAACCTAGCTAACTCTATAGGACTTGGTCAACTTATTATAATTTCTTCTTACTATTTTTCTTTTCAAAAATCAACTAAATCACCCTAGTTGACTCCATAGGTCTTGGCTGACATAGTTTAGTAGGTGGTCGAGATAGTTTAATAGGTGGCTAATTTTGTTTGTTTTGCATCTATTTTTAGATAGTCCAATAGGTGGCTGATTTTGTTCAATAGTTAGTAGACCTAGTTAATTAAACTAATAAACTCATAATTATGTATTTTTCAGCTTCTAACTAGTAAATAATACTACATAATTGAGTATTTGAATCAGAACATCACTTTTATTATTAATTCAAATGAAACTATTATATTCTTTCCTTCATGTCTTCTTAATCCCAACCAATTACTACACATTGTAATATAGTTGAGGTTATAAACCTGTTGATATTTTTGTCACATAAATATCATTACATATGATATCCTAAGGGATACCCCCTTTATTTTTTAGGAAAAACCTTGAAACCTCCAAAAGAACCCATGGTTACTTTTTTTAATTTGTGGAATCTAGAACTATGGATGCAATTTACACTTGTCCAAATTGCTTTATGGGTTTTGAATCTCGTAAAACACCCATATTCCAAAACAATGGAATCTAAAACCTAACATGCACTTTACACATTTTTAAAATATGAAAAATACACTTTAGGATCCATATCTTGTGAAATACCAACTCCTAAAATTGGTAGAATCCAAAACTCACCACTCATTTTACACATTTTCACAATGTACAAATACATGGCAGGTTTCAGATCCCACCATGTACCCAATCTAGTAGAATTTAGAACTTTGCATGTACTTTGTATGTTTCACAATGTACAAAGTGCATGATAGGTTCTAAATATTTCCAAACCTATAACCCCCTTCTATGTAACCTAGAACCCTAGGTGCACATTAAACATTGCCTACAAGCTGCACAATGTGGAACCCCAAGTGCACATTACACATTTTCAAAAATTAAAAGTGCTTCCTTGGTTCCTCTTTCCACTGAACCAAATCATCCAATTTGTGGATAGTAGAAATGATTCAAGTAGTTCCTACCTCTACCACCAACTACAATCAAATTACATTAGTTATAGGTTTTCACTATAAAACTAAGAAATATTGGGGATTTCATTATCATTTTTTTATTTACTCATTGTGCTCTTGAATATATATTCATATGCACCACATATTTAAACCTCGATCCATGAAAAATCAAGTACTAAACCATGTCTACATCTTATTTGCCACATCAATTCCATGATATTCCCCTTTAGTTTCACCCCAATTTCCTATATTTTGAAGCATTTTTTGAGATTGCTCTTCCATTTTATACAAAAGTTTCAATGTCTTTTCATAAGGGTTGTCATTTCTTAGTGACATTGTTCTAGGATTATCTATGTTAGGTTATTGGTAAATTACAATCCTTATGTAATTATATTGTCAAAATATTGTTGTCCTAGGTCTAGGATTTCACTAGGGTTTTCAATTTTCTTATTAAGATTTTGTATTTTCCTCTTAAAGCATACATTATATAAAAAACCTTTTTTCTATCTCCCAAATTCATAGTCAAATTTTAGTGCTTCATCAAGTAGAATATTAACAAGAATATACTTCCATTCAAACCAATGGAAATTCCCTAAATATCCTCCAACTTCCTTATGGAAATTGGAATTTCCAAGAACACCTAAGATCCTTACAAACTCTTAAGCCTTCATTAAAATTGGGCTTGATTTGAGCACCTTACATTTCCATTGGAAATATGATTTGTTTCAAACACCATGGAACATTAATCTACTTCTAGCACCTCCTAGTTCTTCTAAAACTTTCACCTGCTCAAGACACTTCATAGTTTCATCAGAGAATATAACTACTCCAAACACTTGCAAATCTTGTCAAATTTCATAGTTGGTTTCTCATGAGTAATAAATTCAATTTCCATGCCTCCTAAGGATAATAAGTTCAAATCTAAGTGCCTTAGAGTGACTTCTAGTTTGGAGTCCAATGTTGTAGATATTAAAGATATAGATTTAGGTCACATTGACCTAGGAGATTTTTGGGATAAGATAGGTGAAAAATTCAAAAGTGACTGGATCTAGAGTATCTATTAATATGGATTACCATAAGCTACATCCTTCCCTATATCTATTCAAATCCTCAAGTTGGTCCTCACAATATCCCAACACTATGACCCTGACATAGTAGAGGTCTATAATGGGAAAAGGGAAAATATTTTAGATCTAGACCTTGATTTTATCAACTCAGTATTTGCTATCCCAAAATTTGAAAGTTATTTGAATATAAATCCAAAAACCTCTACACAATTATATGAGGAGAAAAAGGATGGATGCCAGAAGATAATCAAGAAGCAATGGATCAAGACCCCCAATCATTCCTACACCAGGTTACCTAAGACCATATATAGGTCTACTTTCATAAATGAGGTATGGGATAGTATAATACTACTACACAGGGTCACTGACAATCCTAATTCTAAGTGCTATCAAGAATGGATGTACCAATATATCTAGACCATCTAAGAAAATAAATAATACATTCATTAGGCTTAGTTACTAAGTGACTCCCTCCACAAATAGCTGCTAGAGGTGTAATCAACTAACAAGTTCTACATGACATCTTATATTTTATATATATTGGTGAAAGGAAGATTGTTCCTAGGCCTCAATATAGTCCTTAAGGAGATAACCAAATTTTACAACTACTACCCTAATTTCACACTACAGGCTAGTAGACAATAGTTTAGAAGATTGAATGATGCTTTTATCTAAAACATCATTACCATCTTTGATCAAGAACTTGGGAAATCAATATTATCAAGATTAGCAAAGGATGAGATCATTAAATGGGGTTCATTCTTCATATAGTTCCACACCTACTCCTACATTAGGGCACCTAGATTCAGTGGTTATCCCTATACCCTTCTATGGTAGGTGAATGATAAATCGGCACTATTGGAAATAGGGAGACAAATTTTAGATAAACATAAACTCCTCTTCAATATACACAAATCAAGGATACACTTCCCAATTTATATTGGTCGATACACAAGACAATCCTTTCTGAAGGCCAGAGGTGTGGATTCTAAAATGTGCCAAATGACACTAAGGTCTTTAGAGTCCAAACCTTATTTTGATCCACATGGCAAGGTCACCACTGCACTATAATTTTCAACATATGAATGTGTGCCCTATTATGAATATTTTTAGGAAGATTGTGAAGATGAAGAGATGGTTAGAATGAGGGATTATACTAGGATGTCCCTGTAATAGATAATATATTATGATCCGGCACTAGTCCCTAATGACTTGATGGATGAAAAATCTAGAGTAGACCCAATATATTTGACACATATCATTGATAGACCTTTAACATGAGTTAGGTGGTCATTTCTTAAGTCTTTCTCTCTATTTGATAGAATTGCTCATGTAATCAACAAAACTATTAATTAGTTGAGGAGTAAGGGAGTGTAGGTCACTATAAAAATAATTGGAGTAAGGGAAAATCTCCTAAAGATTAAAGTAGAGGTGATCACCCCATCAGAAGAGGTTCCCAGATAATCATCAAAGGAGATATAAAATAAGAAGAAGACTAAGGCAAAAAAAGGAGAATCAAGTAGATAGGGAGAAGCCACAGAAGAGCCAATCAATCTTTCAAAAAAAGATATAGTAACAACAACATAGGGTTATACATCTTCATATCCCATAACCTTGAATCATATTTCTATTGCTCCCCCTTCTCCTACTCATATTATTCAATAAGTGTCAACACCTCCACCAACTATATCCACTCCTCTAGTATCTAAGGTTCCCATTTTTCTAGAGGCTTTAGCAACTCCACCTCCAGTGTCAACTCCTTCACTTATTTCCCCTCCACCTACCATTTCACCCATAATACCTGTTGATGTTTTAAATTGTGCTTTGTTTCAGACACCAACAATGGGAAGTTTCAAGATGTGGGGCATGCGACTTGAAACAACCTCTAGATTTTTATGAAGCTGGTATCTTCTTTATATCAAGTGTTTGGGGGGAAAAGGTATAGGAATTTTAAATAGAAACACAAATGCAAAGAAAGAAAATTTAACTATGGTGATGTGCCTAAGTGTAATTTTGATCCTCTATCATAGGCACAGTGAAACTACATGTAAGATTCAATTACATTAAAGAGTAGATGAGGCATGATCAATGTAACAAATATAAACAATAGAAACAGAGGCTCACAATTTAGACTACTTTCATAATGATACAGGAAACATCAACAAAGGCACATAACTCTATTTTATCATTAATCTTCAGCCATATAAAAGGCACAAAAACATGCACAATTACATAAACTTTTCAACTTAAGAAAATAGAATAAAGGCAAATGATATTTCTAATCAAAACTCTAGAAAGTCTAAAAAACTCTTTACAACAATTTTCTCAAAAAATTCTCCCTTCCCCTCCTTCTGATGATGATTTTTGGTGATCCCTACACTCCTATTTATAGCCTCAGATTTCTCATTCCATCACCTCCTTTCCCACGCAATTCCATTTTGCCTTTATCTCACAGAGGACAAATAAATGGTGCTTTCAATGTTTGTCAGCCCCAAAAATCTACCTGATGAACTGCTCCATCTACTAGAAATAACTCCTACTGAGTTTCCCTATAGATTGATCATGTGTTCCCAAATTTATGACCCAAATTAAACTCTAACTGAGTTGGAAATGTTTATACAGAACCCTCTGTTCTATTGAAATGGAAGAGGACACTTAGTCAATTTCTTAAAAATTTGCTTATTTCTTAAGAGACACCAGAGAATGACACTTGGTACTTTCCACATCTTTATCAAAGACATGCGATGCTTTCCACCTTCCTTATATTCTGCTCAAGAACGTCCCACCTTTGACACCTGTCACAATTTGCTTCTCTAATACTTAACAGCTTAAAGAAATAAGACTCACCACATTTCTTGCCTGAGCAACCTTTAAATGAGGCATGGAGATAGGTGGAAATCTCTACTTCTCTTTGACAAATGACACATGGCAATCTCCACTACTTTTTGTTATGCTGTGGAAGTGTTCAGGATGCATGCTAGGCTCCTATGGATAGTGACACTTGGTGGATTTTGAAAACTTCAGAAATAAAACCCAGGACCCACCATAGTATTTATTCGGTAATGAAAATTGAAAAAGATAATTTGGATGTCGATACAAGGTAGCTTTCACTAATTTTGGGAAGATACGTGGCATCTTCCACTACTTTTGGGAAGATACGTGGCATCTTCCACTGATTTTGAGAATGGAGTAGAAAGGGGCTCCGTTGATGACACTTGGCAGCCTCTGCTTGAATGGTTTGGTTGTGCCTTACTTGCCCTCTGAAAGGGCACTTGTCCTTTGGTCTTTGGGATGCTCCTTTAAACTTCTCATTGAATCGAAAATGGTTTAATGGTTTAATGGTTTAATGGTTCAACGGTTCAACACTGCATGCCATTTACACATAACTCGAGGTATTGAACCAAAAAATATCAAACCAAGGCATTGAACTACCTTATTGAATCAAGGAATTAAACCACCTTATTTTGGATGCTGACACATGGTGAATTCTTCTTTCCTTTACAAAAACAATCTAGATCCTTCCACGATTTCCACTTGGCACTTTTTGCCTGATCTTGATACTTAGCTTGTTGAAGACTTTCACTGAAAAATAAAAGAAACGTGGGTGCCGATATGAAATGTAGATGTCAACACGTGGTATTTTCCACTGAGTTACTATTGAACATGTGGCACATCTATACCAACTTGTAGGAAAAATGAAAGGTACCTCGAACGATGCCACTTGGTAGCTTCTGCTTGATTTCAACACTTAGCCAAAAATGAAACAAAAGAAACAAAAAGGGAAATAGAACCCGTGTTCTATTTTTGAACAAAAATTTTAGTTGTGCGACTAAAAATTGAAATGCAATGTAGAGTAAAAACTTACTCTACAGTTATTGGCAACCCTAAGGGCTTTTGAGCCTGCTCAAAAAAGAAACCACTCTCTCGCTAGATCAAAATTTCAAAAAATTTATAGCTTCAACAATGATGTCTGGTAGGTGGACCACTTGTGGTCAGATAACCCTTGCTTGTTCTATAATTCATTGAAGGCTAAATCAAGGTTAATAATATCCTTGTGTAAAAAAATTTGCAAAATTTGAACTGTAGCCTTCAATTTGAATTTGAGCTGGGAAATAGGAACCAAAATAGCTTCCACTTCTAAGACTGAAGAATCATCTCGTAAGTTCTAAAAAACTATTTGATCATTGTATTTGTCCAGTAGCAATGGTTTAATTTGATCAACCATTAGCACCGTGATATCATCTATAAATAGAGAAGGAAGGCCCAATCACACTAGATCTTCAATATGCTACTTCATCTCGCTGATGCCTTCTTTCATGATTTCAAGGAGCTCTCTACAACTGTTGGCTATGGAATTGCAACTGAGAACCTCATTGACTCTCTTTATGGTGACCATTATGTCAGTGATTCTTGCGGTGGCTAATGTCGCATCCATTGCATCATAGAGCTTCTATAGCAACATTTGAGAGTCTGTTACTCTATCAAAAATTATAGTCAGAGTGTTTTCCACTGAATCCCCCACCTTTTCACACAATTTTTATGCATTTAACAAGAAGGTGAGAGATGGCCTGAGTTGTATAATCTCTGAGGATATTCTTTTCCACATGGATTTGTAGAACTCCTTTACTAGTTTTATCACTCTGACATTATTTGGCCTATTAGCCAGCTTTAGTGTCATTTGTGTTGCTCTCTGTTGCTCCACTTGAAACTGGGCTTGAATCACCGTAGTATTATTCTGCTCGATTAGTAGCTTTGTTGCCATTCTACTTTTTCCTTCCTCAGGGTCCCCACTGTAGCCTTTATCTACATAAGCTCTACCTTTAAATAATCATTTTGGGCCTAGACTACCTGGTGAATCTGAAGAGAAATAGTCTCTTGCAACTATTTATTCAAATTTTCTATTTCTTTGTCCTTTCTATCAATTTTTGTGATCAAACTACTACAGTTTTCCTTCTCTTTGGCCAAATCGGCCTCCATCTTCTATAGCCTCTATGATGTTTTCAAATAGTCTTCAGTGACTGTAGAAGTGAATTTGATCATCATCTTGATTCTATCCTGGGGCCTAAAAAGGGACATGTTAATGGCCACTACATCCATTGTGTAATCCTCAGGCTACATCTGCTCTGCTGGCTTGACAACATTTGGTAACAAATGAGTCAGCGTCAATTATTGCTGAATTGGGTCAAATTGTGACCACAGATGAGTTGTAGCCAGTGCTTTATTTTACTTTGTCCTCTTTTTCTCTCTTTGGGCTTCCCTTGCCATCTGTGCAACATCTACTTGGGTCAGGAAGGTAGAAGGAGAGGTAATGTGCCCACCCGCAAAAGGATGTCCCTATGGTAGACCATATTGAATAGCCAATTGTTGGCTATGTGCAATCTGAGGGGAAATTTTTTTGGGAATAGAGGGGGAGAAATGGGGTAACGTTAAAACTTGAGGTGGCACAAATGGAGCAAAGTGAGAGATAGGAATGGTAAAAGTGGCAGGGAATGTTACCTGGCTAGATGAGATCATCATGCCAATGGGAGAAGAAATAGACTGAGAAGGAGAAGGAGGGATGATACTTACCTAAGGAATAATTTTAGCACTCTATAATTGGTGTTGTTGGGTGTTTATCTCCTCTTCCATAGCCAACTAAAATTGCACCTTCTTACATTTCTTGGGTGTCTCCTCTTCTGGCTTTATCCTCTCTCCTTCCACATCTTCTACTGTCATCAGGGACAATTGTGGAGAACCGGGGACTTTAATGACTTCTGATGATGGAGAAGGTTTTGGTGGCAAATGAACCACACTCTTTTGTTTCTCCAATCCACCGAGAGGTTGGGGCCAAACTGACACAGTTGCTGCTGCTGGAGTTTGTTCTGAGGTTTGTGGCTCTTGGCTTGGCCTGACTTCCTACTCTATACCCCGTGTTGGAAAATTAGTTGTCTCCAGGCTAGATTCAGGGGAGAGATGGCACTCATCCCATAGTTCTTCCCATCTCTCGTCTGCGTCCATGTTATCAAAAGAATGGGTGGTTTGAGAGATTTCCTGCCTATACTTCCAATAGGCTTATATCTTCTCTACATCCCAATCTTTATTCTTCAATGCTCTTCTGAAGCCAAAATTCATTCTGACCTTGGGATCATAATCCTTCTACTTAACGTAGAAAGTTTCCCATGGTCTATTTTGTAGAGGGGGCAAATCTGTTAATTTAACATAAAAATTAGGAGCATCTTCTATAGGGTTTCTCTTGGTCTCCCAAAAAGGGCAGCCCTCATGTGCAATCTTGGTTGCAACCCTATTAGTCCTTATCCAGGAAGCTATGTAACCATTTAGGTCACATACCCATTTATCTTCAACTAAATGGAACCCTAGAAAGGCTAGCTTTCAAAGCAACAAAATTTCAACATCCCTAGCTTCTAAAACTATGTTACCTGCCATCCACGAGAGATCATACATCTTCCTCTTCCATTTCCTAGAACCATAATCATTATCTACCACTAACACTTTCCTGGTGACCTCTAAAATTGCTAACCTAAGAGTTAGAATCTTCGATAGCAACATTGGTTCCCCACAAAAACTATGAACTCTTAGAATCGTATGGTGGGATCTAAAGTAGAAGTCACATGAAATTGGGCAACTGGCCAGGAGGTTTGAAACACTGGGAAATAAATTGTTCATGACTGGTTTGGGGCTGAGGTGGTAAAGAGCAGGGGTAAAAAATAGTTCCCAAAAATCATATGGGTCACTGGTCCTTGACAAAACATGTGTCCATGCAGACACATGAATGGTCCTTTGGGGGTCAAAACTTGGGTCATACATGTCCAGATGCATATGTTGGGTGAAGAGGTCAGTGTTCAGGTATAGCATGAGGTGAAACAAATAAGAAGATTACCTAAACACTCATTTGGATTTGAATTGGGCTAGTTGCTCCACCATTGAAAAAGCAATTTGCTCTGAAAAGTCGAGCTGATATTCTTGGGTCTTATCGACGGTCTTCAACCTGAAGAGGATAGCCATTTGCTCTGCATAAACTACCATATCATCTTTCATGTCGAAGATGAAAGCCATCATGGACAATGCGTCTTGGTTGACTTGTGTGAATTGGCCTCTTACTATAATGAGTGTGGGCATAGTAGTGTTATCATTGCCTATTTACAATTCGGTTCTTAAGAACCTTAACTGGGTATTGAGGTTAGCCCACATACTTTGAATTTTAGCAATAGTGGGAAACATTGATGTACTATCATGGTGTAGGGCAACATATCTTTGATGGCTTGCGATGTGATTTACACCATGAAAGGACCCTGCTGAATGGTGCATGAGGGTGCATGGAGCTAGTCTACGCATAAGTCAACCAAGTCAGGGCATGGATGCATAGCTGGGACAAGGAACTATGCCAGTTGTGAGGTCCATATCCTCATGGCAAATGTCTCGTATTGCCCTACTCTAGCCCTTTGAAGGTACCTTTGATGTGCCCCTTCTCTAAGTTTTTTAATGCTAGCTCTTTGTAAGATTGGGTCCATGATTCCATCCATATAATCCTTTACTTTTGTTGGGTCACTAGCCTGACCAACCTCTAGAATTTTGGTCCTTGGATAGGCTTTCAATGGTTGTGCAATATCTGAAGCATATGACTTACTTGTCAAAAACCTATCAAGGAATCAATAAATCCCAGCTCCTTATTGTGAAGATGATGCTCCTTCCATCTCTATGTCCTCTCTGTGGTAACTGGTATGAACCCTTTGCAAATAGAAACACTCTTGCTGAAGCAAAATTACTAGGCACTAATTTTTTTTGTAAGTAGCAAGATATTTTCTCACAAATGTAGGAATGCTTGAGAGTTGGTAAACTTTAACTCTTGTTAAACGGTATTTATGGACTTTTCAAGTCTCAAAATGCATTAAATTTGGACAACCGTTAGCGAATCCTACTCAATCTTCTTGGGACAATGAGATAGACACATTATGCAAGTGGCCATGCAAGGTACCTCAGAGATTTCTAAAGATTTGGGAACATTCAATGCTTCAAGAATTCATAGATTTTTTTTTGAAAACTTTCTGAGCCACCGACTCTGTGTTTAAAAACACTTATTTAAAATAAAAGTGGGAAAATGACAACGAAAAAAAATAATATGAGAATGAGAAACTATCTAACTATAATACATTAGAGACCCAAGTTAACTGAAATGCTTCAAATAGATTCCATTTATAGGAATCTCTTCAGGTTCTCCTTCCATCGATTCTAGCTCGAAATAATTATTCTGATTGCATGTGCAAATTTTATATGGGCCAGTCCATAATGCTTAAATTTTAGTATGTTGACCTAGCTTGGTGGCTCTTGCATCCCATTTCAAAATAATTGAGCCTACCTCAAAATGAGTATTCGAAGTCCTTTTATCAAAACAATTCTTATCCATTCCCTGATGCTTAATTAATGAATCATGGGCTATATCCCTCTTCTCCTGAACCTCCAAAACCTCTGCAAGTCTAACCTACATGGGGCCATTTTCCTCAATTTCAATTTGTTTGATCAGCTGGAGGGTAGGGATTTCCAAGCTTAAGGGAATCACAACAAACTTTCCATATACCAATTCATATGGGGACATTCTGATCACCTGTTTAGGCATGATTATATCAGCCCACAGTGCTAAATTAAGAACTTTATGCCATTCTTTGTGATGATCTGCCCCTACCCTTTTGATGAGTCTAATCAAGTTCTTGTTATTCAATTCTACCAAACCATTACCTTGAGGGTAATAGTTAGATAAATTTTTTAGATATATTCCATGTTTCAATGCAAAGTCAGATACTTTAGACCCCAAGAATGCTTTAGCATTATTAGAAATTATAGTGTGAGGAGCCCCAAAGTGAGTGGTGATACTTCCTAGAAAGTCTAGGATCACATTTTCTATTGCTTCTTTGAGTGGGACTACTTCAATCCATCTGGTGAAATAATCTGTAGCAGTTAATATCCATTTGTGACCCATACTAAACACTAGATTTATCATTCCAATGAAGTCAAGACCCCATTGATCAAAAGGTTCATCCATAATTATAGGACTAAGGGGCATTGCTGCATTCCTCCTCATCCCCATGTAATATTGGCAGGATTGGCAATTTTTAACCAGTTGATAACAATCTACAAATAAAGTAGGCCAAAAATATCCTACCTCACTTATCTTTATGGTTGTGGTCTTTGTATAAAAATGCCTCCATGATATTTCATGATGCATCTCGTGTAATATTTTCTCAGCCTCAGCTTGTTCTACACACCTTAACAATTTACCATCAGAATTTCTTCTAAAAGGGACCTATTTAATTAAAACAAAATGAACTCCTTGTATCCTATAGTATCTCCTCTTATTTTGAGGGAGTTCTCTCAGATAAATTCCATACTTCATAAAATGATTCCTGCTTGTGACCTAGGATTCCTGATCTACCTCTTGTATCTTTAACACCATCTCCATCTCTCCTCCTTTATCTGTCTCCCCAAGTATCATCTTTTCAAGCTCTTGGGTCATATATTAGCACAGACCCCTACCTCTGACTAACTTGGTGGGTCTAACCTCTACATCATATTCAAGGATATTAGTAATCCAATTAGCTCTTTTTTTAGTGATTTCTCCTTCCATGATGTATTCTCTGACACTTGGATGAGCTACAAGTACCAAAATTTTGCTCCCTGATACCATATGCCTGAATTTCTTGAGGGCTTTTACTATGGCATATGCTTGTTTCTCTACAAAGTTGTACCTAGTTTCATAATCCCTGAGAGTTCTTGAGAACAAGGCTATTGGGTGTTCTCCCTCCTATTTATCATCCTTTTGTGTCAAGACAACAATAATGCTTAACTCTCCTCCATAGACATATTTTACAAAAGGCTTGGAAAAATCTAGGTTTTTCAATACTGGGGCCATTGAGATAGCCTTCTTGACCTCTTCAAAGGCTTGCCTTCCTTCTATAGTCCATTTGAAAATTAGGTCTTTCTTTATCCAGAGTGTCACTGGCCTCACCAAGCCTAAAAAATTAGGTATGAACCTATTGACAAAATTAATCTTTCCTAAAAAGGACTGAACTGCCTTCTTATTTACTAGAAGAGGTAGGTTCATTATAGCTGCAATTCTTTCAAGATCTATGGAAACTCCTTCTTTAGACACTATATGTCCCAATAATTTGCCTTGAGGCACAGTAAAGATGCATTTCTTGGGATTCAGTGATATTTCAAAATCTTGACATTTCTTAAAGACAGATTCGAAGTGATCAAAATGATCAACAACATTTTTTGAAAAAATAGTGAGCTCATCCAGATAAACCAAGATGATTTTTTTTATAAGTTCACAAAAGGCTACATCCATAGCTCTTTGAAAGGTGGCTCCTACATTTAACATGCCAAATGGCATCTTAGCGTACGCAAATGTTCCCCATTTGGTAGTAAAATTAGTTTTGTGCTGGTCTTCATCAGCCAACCAAATCTGATTGTATCCAGAGAAACCATCTAGCAAATAAAATCTCTCTAATCCAGCCACAGTTTGTAGAATTTGTTCCATGGAGGGTAAGGGATAGTGGTCTTTCAGAGATGCCCTATTCAGATCTCTAAAATCTACACATAGTCTTACATCTCCATTCTTTTTCCTAACTGGTAATAGATTTGATACCCAGGTTGAGTGCTTGATTGGAAAAATTATTTTGGAATCTAAAAGTTTTTGCAACTCATCTACCATTAGAGGCTCAATCCTTAGATTTACTAGCCTCTATTTCCACCTGATGGGCTTAGACCCCTCAGTCAGTTCTATTGTGTGCTGAATAATGTCTCTATTATACCCATGAAGGTCTTCATAGCTCCAGGCTATGACTCTGTCATATTTTTTGCACAATTCAAATAGTCTTTCTTTTTCCACTTGAGATGTAGAATTCCCAACTTTTAGTTTTTTCCCTTGACTCACCTCTATTTCAAAATAATTTGCTTTGTCTACCTAGAACCTTTTCTTCTTCAAGCTTACATCCTTTGGATCAAACAAGTTTTCTAAGGTGATCAAGCCCTTGGGGAGCTTATTAGTCTTCAATTGTATAATTTGATCCCCATATGCTTCCTCAATCTTGGTTTGTAACTGATCAAAAAACTCATATAATTTTTGTAAGAAGGAGACTACCTGAGCATCATTTTCAAATACTTGCCAATTCTCATCATTATCTAGAATAGTCGGCCTCACTATAACTTTTACTGACTCATTGTTAATAAATAGGCCAGTCCCTGGATTAAAATGTGAGCCAATCTGGGCCATCCTATCAGCTTGAAAATTCTGACTCCTAGGGACTATCTCGATGTTGGAAGCTTCAAAATCTTCTATTAAGTCCCAAATCCTATGTCTGTAGGATCTCATCCTTGCATTTTTGGCTACTGCCTTTTCTCTAATTTGCTTTACCACTAGTTCTAAATCTCCTTTTACTATTAGGTTCTTTGTCCCCCTTTTATTGGCTAACAGGAGCCCATGTACTAAAGATTCATACTCAGCATCATTATTAGTACAAGCAAATTGGAAACAGATAGCCCTTAAAATTTTCTCACCATTTGGAGCAGTAAGACAAATCCTTGCTCCAGCACCATGCTTACTTCTAGCCCCATCTAAATTTAAGGTCTAGGTTTCTGAATTTTGATTTATTGATGCCTCTTCCCTTAGAACATTTTGGATTTCATGGTCCTCATAAAAAATAACATATGTGCCCAGACCAGTAGAGTCGTAGTTTTTATATGGGTCGCTATGCATCAGAGCCAACAACTGGTTATTTTCCTCCTCTTGATCATGCTCAGTCCAATCGTCTAACTCTTCAACAAAAATATTTTCTTCCTTATTTAACATAGCATGATCTGCCTCTAATTTAGATGTTGGTTCATTGGTGATATGATCTTTTGATAGTGGTTCAAATAGAATTTTCATCTTCAAACCGTATCTGGTTCTCAAGATGAGGTGAGACCAATCAAGAGACATATATCCTCCCATCTTTGTTGTAAAGTCTCTGGATAAACATAAACCAAAAACATGAGTTATATCTATGACTACTACATCTTGGTTGATAATTATATTGGGACAAGTATATAACTGAAATGGGAGTTGTTTGATTCTCCCTATGGTTTGTACTATTTTGCCATCTAGCTGCATAACTCCTTTTGTAAGGGGTTCATATTTTATTTTCAAAGCATCAACTATTTGCTTGGGCATCACTATAGTAATAGCTCCTGAATCTATCAATGCATTATGCAAGAGTTTCTTTCCAACTATCAGAGTCAAATAGAAGGGCTCTGGTTTGGATTTACTTACTTGTGTTGCATCATTCACAAAGGCTATTATCTTCAGAGGAATTGTATCTTTGAGCTTTTATTTTCCAGCAGGTCCTTCTTTGGTGATAGTACCTTTGGGCACTGCTTGGCCTTACAAAGCTTCTTGTAGTAGTGTCTTCTATTCAAGAATAGCCAATATATCCCATATCAATACTTGTGCTAGATTCTTCTTCAATTGATACACTACATTAATTGGTCCCAAAGACTGAGTTTTTTGAACATAAGGATATCTTATTTTTCCTTGAGTTTGGGCAGGAGTCCCTTGATCTTGCACCAGCTGAGGCACTTCTTTTTTGATAGCAGCATTTCTTTTCCATTGAGATGGAGGATTATTCATGAATTGACCACTTATAAACTCGGGCTGCTCCACCATTCTCCTCTTTGATCTAGTGTAATAATCAGATTACACCACTGGTCTTTGGGAGGTAGATGCTTCATTCAAGAAAATTGATTCTTCATCTTCAACCCATGAGAACAAAGAATGTTATAGGGCTATTTCTTCATCTTGTTGCAAAGACATTCCTTGCATCTGAGCCACTAAGACTGAATTCTGCATATCAGGAGACTGGTAGGCTTGATTATCACTAGTACTGGAAAACTAACCATCCATTCTTCTTTGCTCTGCCACCCTTTGTTGTATATTGCCCCTAGGACAATCTCTAGGAGTATGAGTATTATTTCAAGGGAAACACTAGGCATTAGTATCATCCACATAATTATTTTGCCCTGGAACTATCTCCCTATTCGAGTTGGGAGGGATGGCCTGTGAGGGTGTGGGAACTGCAACTAATTGATTCACTGGATGATGGTTAGTTTATTTTGGAGGACCCAGATATTGGTTTGGTTGGGGTGAAAACTTGTTTCCTTGATAGCCTTGATAAGGAGGCTTAGGGAAAGTATTTTGTTGTCTCTTTATATTGATCAACTCATTAGAAAATGTCCTTAGGATATTCTTGATATCATCCATCTCAGATGACTGAGCAGGGACAGGTTCTTTCACAGATGATTGAGGGTAAGTGTAAATAGACACAGGTGGGCTTATAGATTTAGGAACTTCTTGAGGTAATGGCAAGAAAATTTCTAGGAACATGGGCATGGGGGGCCTTGGAGGTAACTTTCTATCATCTATTAAGTGGTTCTCAGCTCTAACCGCATATGCATAAGCCTCTGGAAAAGTGTGTCCTCCCAGTGACTGAATTTTAAATTCAAAGCCTTGAGATAAAACACAATGGCCATACCTAGTAGTGGTCTAGCTGTAGCAGGGATTTTGTCCCAAGTCTTTTGAATTTGGTATTGAAGTCAGTCATGTCTTCCTATGGTCCCCTTTGAATGGTGATTAACTACTGTAACAAAGAAGACTTATCACCCTTCTTTGCAAATCTTTTAAAGAATAGATCTCCAAGCTAATCCCATGTAGATATGGTATTTGGGGTTAAAGACCGATACCATTCTAAAGGCTTCCCTTTAAAAAAAATTGCTAATAATCTTATGGCCACATTTTTCTATGTGACAACATGTATAGCACAGACATCTGATACATCTTGAATATGTTTCATAGGTGTTTTAGAGTCTTGCCCATTGAATTTGGGCAAAACTTTTAGAGCATTCACTGGGATAGGATCCCAAATGGCTGGTGGTGTTGGGAGGACTAAGGGACTACCAATGTTCCAGCTTGCATAATTTCTTGGGGGTATAGGGGCTCCCATATTTGGTATTGGTACAAACTAGTTAGCTCTTCTTCTTGGACTTGTTACCAAAGGCTACAAAAGAATACCTGGATTTGTAGCAGATTGTGATCTAGTGACTGGTTCATAACTTTGAATCCTTATAGCTATCTAGTTCATATAGTCTTGAAAGAAACATCAAGACTGGTCCCATCAGGCGTGCCAAAAACTATTGATGTTTAAAATTGTGCTTTGTTTCAGACACCAACAATGGGAAGTTTCAAGATGTGGGGCATGCGACTTGAAATAACCTCTAGATTTTTAAGAAGCTGGTCTCTTCTTTATATCAAGTGTTTGGGGGGGAAATGGATAGGAATTTTAAATAGAAATACAAATGCAAAGAAATAAAATCTAACTATGGTGATGTGCCTGAGTGTAATTTTGATCCTCTATCCTAGGCATAATGAAACTATATGTAAGATTCAATTACATTAAAGAGCAGATGAGGCATGATCAATGTAATAGATAGAAATAATAGAAATAGAGGCTCATAGTTTAGACTACTTTAATAATGATACAAGAAACATCAACAAAGGCACATAACTCTATTTTCTCATTAATCTTCAGCCATATAAAAGGCCCAAAAACATGCACAGTTACATAAACTTTTCAACTATAGAAAATAGAATAAAGGCAAATGATATTTATAATCAAAACTCTAGAAAGTCTTAAAAACTCTTTACAACAATTTTCTCAAAAAATTATCCCTTCCCCTCCTTCTTCTGATGATGATTTCTGGTGATCCCTGCACTCCTCTTTATAGCTTCGAATTTCTCATTCCATCACCTCCTTTCCCGCATAATTCCATTCTACCTTTATCTCATAGGGGACAAAAAGATGATGCTTTCAATGTTTGCTGACCCCAAAAATCTACCCAGTGAACTACTCCATCTACTGGAAATAACTCCTACTGAGTTTCCCTCCAGATTGATCACATGTTCCCAAATTTATGGCCCAAACTAAACTCTAACTGAGCTAGAAGTGTCTATATAGGACCATCTGTTCTATTGAAACAGAAGAGGACAGTCAATTTCCTAAAAATTTGCTTATTTCGTAGGAGACACTAAAGAATGACACTTGGTGCTTTCTGCATCTTTATCAAAGACATGCATCACTTTCTTCCTTCCTTATATTCTTACTATATTCTGCTCAAGAACGTCCCACCTTTGACACCTATTGCAATCTGCTTCTCTAATACTTAACGACTTAAAGAAATAAGACTCACAATATTTCTTGCCTGAGCAACCTTTAAAAGAGGCATAGAGATAGGTGGAAATCTCCACTTCTCTTCAAAAAATGACATGTGGCAATCTCTGTTGCTTTTTATTATGCTATGGAAGTGTTCAGGACGCATGCTAGGCTCTTACAGATGGTGACACTTGGTAGCTTTCGTAGACTTCAGAAATAAAACTTGAGACCCACCATAGTCTTTATTCGGTAATGAAACTTGAAAAATATCTTTCAGATGTCGACATGTGGTGGCTTCCACCACTTCTAGGAATATACATGGCATCTTCCACTTCTTCTGGGAAGATACGTGGCATCTTCCACTGCTTCTAAGAATGGAGTAGAAAGGGGCTCCATTGATGACACTTGGCAGCCTCCACTTGAACAATTTGGTTACCCCTTACTTTCCCTCTAAAAGGGCACTTGTCCTTTGGTCTTTGGTATTCTCCTTTGAACTACTCATTGAACCAAAAATGGTTCAATGGTTCAATGGTTCAACGGTTCAACACTATGCGCCATTTACACATAACTCGAGGTATTGAACTAAAAAATATCAAACCAAGGCATTAAACTACCTTATTTAATCAAGGCATTGAACCACCTTATTTTGGATGTTGACACATGGTGACTTCCACTTTCCTTTACAAAAACAATCTAGAGCCTTTCGTGATTGCCTTTAGCACTTTTTCCTTGATCTTGACACTTAGCTTGTTGAAGACTTTTGCTAAAAAATAAAAGAAACATAGGTGCCGATATGAAACGTAGATGTCGACATGTGGTGCTTTCCATTGAGTTGCTATTGAATATGTGGCACATCTCGACCAACTTGTAGGAAAAATGAAAGGTGCCTCAGATGACGCCACTTGGCATCTTCCACTTGATTTCGACACTTAGCCAAAAATGAAACAAAAGAAACAAAAAGGGAAATAGAACTCGTGTTCTATTTCTGAACAAAAATTTTAGTCGCGCAACTAAAAATTAGAATGCAATGTAGAGTAAAAACTTACTCTATAATACCCACATCAATAAGCTAAGTAAAATCAACACTAGTAAGTCAAGTGGACACTCAGGGTCCCCCTATAGTGGAATCTCAAATTTCCACTCCACTTTCCCTTCCTCCCACTTCACCTTCCCCATTTGATCCACTTTTATTTTCCATTCCATTTATAATTCCTTCCATTTCATCACCATTTATTCCCAACACTAGCTAGTAGTACATTGCCACATAATCAGTCAGTCTAACTATAGTTCCATAGGCCATCCCAATTCTTAGAATGAGTACTATTTCCATTTCATCTCAACCCACTATATTCACATCACCAACCCTGAGTGGTCCTACACAGTTCATTGACTCATTCAGTGCTTTGGCCTCTACCCTTCCACCAATTCCTAATTTCACAACCCCTATATCTATTTTGTCCTCCACTCCCCCAATAGACATAATTGTTTTCATTATCTCCACTACTCCCACTTACACTATTTCATCTATACCATTAGTCAAGATTAAAATAACCTAGGTACTTGATGCAAGCATTGATTTACAAACCATTGATGAAAGTGGATCTTCATAAGAACCTCTTGAGTAACCAATGACATCATCTTCCTAGGAGTCTCCAATGGTTATAGTGTCTGCTAGTGTAGAAATATCAACTATTGAATCTCTAGTAATAGTGTCAAGATAAAAAGTGGATACCCCTAATTGGTTAGCCCAATCAGTAAGTAAGAAGAAGAAATAAATGATTGACCTTAGTACATTGGACTTTAGCATTTTAGAGGTCAATAAGAAATAAAAACCTACTTTTAGGACCCTCTCTATGACATTTAATGATGATAAGGGGGAGAGATATGTTGAAATTATAGTTCCCCCACCAGACAAATCAAAATAAGATCTTATGGCAAGGGATTATCAAATTTATCAAATACACCTTGGTCAAAAAATAAGAGAGGGACTCAATCATGATGTACAAACTAGTATCAACTCTCTCTTCTAGAGAATTAATCACACCCAAGATACCAAGGATGAAATGAAGATAAAAGTAGATCAACTTATAGAAGCACTAAATCAGTTCATACAACCTAATGAATCATCATACCAATCACAAGTAGTATAGCCATTCAGTTCAGATCAAGCTAAAATTGATTTTGTGTGAGAGATTACACACATGGGAAGGGATACAAAAGAATGGTCTGAGGAACTGGTGACTAAAGGCAATAGGGTTATTGCAAAAATGATGGAATGTAATCATTAGGGACATGAATAATATTTTGAAAGAGTAGATCAATAACTAAGAGGGAAAAAATTATACCTTAAACATGTATTATCCAAAATTTATGGTCTTAAAATCAATTGGTATGAATACCCTCATTGCTAATAATATATTGTAAAGTGATGTTAATCATGAGGAACTGTATAGGATTGCTCAATTTTAGATAGGAGTACTAATATAGTCTATTGATCAAGCCAAGGAGGCACATGATAAGACAATTGGTGTATTTTATGAGATTAAAGGAATGATGAGACTAATGTCATTCCAAATAGTAGATGATGTCAATAATCTCCTTTAGGTATAATAGGTCCAGAATCATTTCAAAATGATAGTTGATAAAGAATCTATGAAGGACATAGTCTTCATCCTGAGTTCCATCCACCATTTCATCATGTATGAACAAGCAATTGATAAGATGCGAATAGAGATGTAGGGGATAAGGACCTTCAAAAAATATTTTTTCAATGTTCAATAAGATTGTGTAGTTTTCAATATATACTTGTATGGTCTGGATGCAGAATGGATACATGAAATTTTCAAAGCTTTCAATGCATATATTGAGAACCTGCAAGCCAAGAAGAACAAGAAAGCTGAAGAATTTTTGAACATTGATTAATATTTTCTCTCTATTAAATGTTTTATTATGTTATATTTTCATCTATAACTTCATTTCAAAACATTGTAATTTGTAATTACAAAGGTACATCTATATTATTATAACTCTTTTTGAGAAAGATAAAAACATATTTTACACTTTATATTTTTGGATAATGTGAAAGTTACAAAAAGTACAAGTGCAAATTGAACTTTATATTTTGATAAATATGAATTGATAGAAGTGTAAAATCATGAAGTTTAAATTGCATGGTTCATTTTTTCAAAAGTGATAAAGACAAAAAGTTGTAAAAGTCTCACTTGAATTTTGCAAGTTAGGGTTTTTTCATGGAAAAGTAGCTTGAATTTATTTTCAAAGTTATCTTTTATTTTAAAAGACTAGTTCTATTTTGTATGCCTATTTTTGCATGGAGATAAAATAATTCCAACCATGCCATACCACACCATGATATGCCAATGATCACCTCTAACTCATGCATGCCATCTTTCAGCCGTTCCACCACTCCAAGATGCCAAAAATAGAAGAACTTGCCTCTTTTGCATGAGGGTTTCAGATTTGGATGATATTCTTCAACTCAACATTAAAGTTTTGTCAACTACATCTCATCTTAGAGATATTTTGTATAAAAATGGGTAGATCCTATGTCCCAATCTATATTTTTTTTGCTAGTTATATATTTTGCATTTTTTTATAGATATACTACAAGTTGTAACTCTGGAGAGAAATAAATTGAAGATTGCATTTCTTGTATGTGGAATATTTGTGTTGTGAAAAGTTATTTGATTATTTTTGGAATCTTTGTATTTTATTTTAGTCACAAGAAAAATCATTTATGGTATTTAATCCTCTTGAAAAATATTATTTGGAATAAAGATCCTTTTCCCTTTTATGAAAAATAGCTAAAATATTATCTCTGATTTCTCATCTACATAAGTTTTTGATGAAGTAAATTCAATATAATATTCTTCTCTATTGTGTTTGTCAATCAAGCATTAAAATCCACTATAAAATATTTAGTGCAATCACCATATTTTAAGTTTTCTATAAATTTCAATTCTTCAACTCTTTTCCTAATCAAAACCCTAGTTTAAGATTCAAAAGCACTAAAGAGTGAGATTTACACAAAAGTGGTATTTTATTAGTTTGCATTATATTTAGTGAAAGGAATCCAAAATTCTCTAGAGATTAACCTCAATTTTCCAAATTCTCATGGCTTTGGAGGTTTTTCCATTGTATCATTAGGTAATTGTACAACAAATTACAGAATCAAGAAAGGTGCAATCCTATGTGATAACAAAACCTTAGTTCTCATCCTACTACCAATGTTTGGAATCCTCCACTCGACTATCCATCCCCTACTACCAATATAGGGAATGCTCCTCCTTCCATGTCTAACATTCCTACCACTAGAAGTATTATTTCTCTCATTGATATAACTAAAATTCATGATCAAATGATTAAAAAAATGAATTTTATGAAAATAACTAACACATTACAAATGATGAAAATGCAATCTCATATATTAAAAATGTCTATTCAACTACCTCAAGTCATCATGACTCAACCAAATCAGAATTTTGTCCCTCTTCCTCTTAGAGATGCTAATGGTAATATCATTCCTCAGTATCCTTTATATTAAAAAATTCTTCAACATATTCAAAATAAACTTTTAGCTCCATTTATTTCATCCATATACATTTGAAACATTTATCCAATAATTATATATGATGCAACTAAAGACCCCACTATCTTTCTTAAATCTTTTGGTAATATCTATAAAGATTGGTTTTAAACTAACACCTTTGCTACCACCAAGTTCTTAGCCAAAACCTTTGTTGGTGATGCACTTCAATGGTACAATCAACTTCATATACATTCCATTACACAACTAGAGGATTTAGTCAATTCTCTAGTTAAGGAATTCCAACATAATGATCTTTTTGAAAATTACCTTAGCCATTTCATTAATGCCAAAAAACTTACTAATGAAAATGATCACACTTTCATCAAAATTTGGAAGTCTCTATCTCACAAAATGGATGATAAAAGTATTTATGATACTATTTTAATACTATTTTTTATTTCTTTTAAATCTCTTCTTTAAATACAAAGTTTAGATGTTTTCCCCTAAACCTTTAGAAGAATCCTTAGACCTAGAAAAAAGATAAGAATTTCTTATGACTCAATTTGAATCATGTCAATAAAATACTAAGGTACTTTTCCAGTCATTTTCTCATAAAATTGATTCTTATAATACTCCCCAACCTATAAACATAACATCCCATTCAACAAATATTAACCAAACCCACCCCCCTTGAGTCTATAAGCACTTAGTGATAAATATCCACCTTCTAAACCCATGATTTTTATCCTTACAATCCTCCTCCAAAATGGTACAATCCTAATAAGTTTTGTTGGTCATATACTACTATAAGTCATTATTATGAGACTTGTAATTATCTTCACTGATTCTTCTTATTTCCTTACTTGGTCCACGTTTTAATCTTGATATTCTAACAAAACAACATTATCAAGAATATCTTCAATCATTTCAAACCAAACCTATATAAACATAATAACATCAACATAACCTATCTAATGATCATAAAAAACTACCCCATACCTATACCCCATCCACTAATGTTGTCCAAACTATAGTTGATTCTTATTCCTACACTAGTAAGGAAAGGATAGTGTTTCTACCTCAAATTTCGCTTTTCAGACTATAAAGAAAGAAACTAGAAGAAAGTGAAGGACAAGGCTTGAAAGTACCTGGACTATAGATTGCGCACCGTAAATCTAGACGTTCGTGGGCACTCCTCTTTGGCTGTGGAGGAATGACACCTGCAAGAAAAAGGGAAACTAGGACAAGAAAAATGTTAGATAGATAGGCAGTGGGTTGCCAAGCAAAGGCTTGTTCCCAGAAGTGTAAAAACTTCCTTAAGGGAGGTCAACCCACTGTTTTGATAAAATAAGTGACTGATAAAAGACAGAATGACAGAATACAGAAATGATAAAAAGATTAAAAATGAAAGAAGAAAACAAAATGATTACCTGAATGAAGGAGTAGGCTGAAGACAGTCGCCGAGGTCGATAATGTTGCCGGCGTCGGTTATCTGACCTGCCGTCGTCGGCTATCCTGCCGACGTCGGTTGGGGAAGTGACCGGCGTCGGTTGGGGTTGAGCAGGGTCTGGTCTGAGTCTTGGTCTGTGGTCTGTCCGTGGACGGGTTGGACACTGATGGACGGGTCTGGGTCTTGGTCTGTGGTCTGGGGATTGGTCTCAGGCAGAGATACAGGGGAAGGAAGGGACAAAGAGGAAGGAGAAGAGAAGGATACACAGAGGAAGGGGCCTGAGAAGGCTTTGCAGCCTCTCAGGGGAAGGGACAAAGGGAGAGACATAGAGGACAACAGAAAACAGAGGATTAAACCAAAGAAAATAAAATAAAACCAGAACTAACTTACCTTTAGCCTGCTGAAAGAAGAAGATGGAGATGTTGCTGGAGCCACTGAAGAGTTGCTGCAAGGAGAAAACATAGATCCAAGGCCTGCTTCACCTGTTGCTGCTGCTGCACGAGGTTAAGACAGGGGAGAAATAAGAGCCAAAGCGCTGAGAGGAGTTGTTTGCGAGCTCAAGAGTCCAGGGGGTGCAACGGACGCAGGAGGGGATAATGAACGCTGCCGACGCCGCCAATTTCGCCGACGTCGGCCGAAGGGTCGCAGATGTCGGCGGTCGCAGGATGGGCACAGAGGCTAAAAATAGCCTCTGCCCATTCTTGCATGCCGCCGAGCGAGGGGTCATGGGCAGAACGGTCGCAAGGTTGCCAAAATGGACGAGGGGGGCTATAATGGTGAGATTTGGGCTAATAAATGCTAGGGGAAGGTGGAGGGATTCAAGGGAGGATCCAAGGAGGCAAGGGTAGGGTGGAAAAGGGGGCCTCAATTAATTAAAAGATGTTAATTTTTAATTAATAAGACCTAGGTGGGTTAGGGACCAAGGAGGACTAGGAGGGAGAAAGGACCAAGGGGGAGAACCAAGGTGCAGACACGTTTGCGGTGTCTACATTTGCCCCTTTTTGTCTTGTTGGTTGTTCTAGACGAACTGCAAGACAAAAACAGGAGTTGGTTGCCCCAGAAAAAGGATGAGGTGTTCCCCCCTCAAAGCGATAGTCGAGAGAAGGGAACCGAAGATCGAGTGTCGATTTGACAAAGAAATGGATAGAAAAGAGTGAGTGAAAACGCTGCCATAGTCATGATTGCGCGTAGTCCACTTCACGAGAGGGTCAGGTCAAATTGTCGCATGGTCAAGGGTCAAGGAGTGCCAAAATTGAAGTAACCGGGCCCCAGCATTTAGTCGTCTGCTGATCGGGTCACTCAATCTAAGCTGAAGCTCCAAATGGTCGTCGTGTCCCAGGTATCCAGGGCTCAGGAAGTGCTCCCAGAAACACGAAAAAGGCCACAAGTAGTAGGGATCAACTGGCTCGTGATCCTACACTTGTGAAGGGTCAAAAATAGTCTGCGAACAATTCTGCTAACCAGCCGTGGAATAGCATACACGCAAAAACAACCAAGGCAACATTGTCTTGGAAGAAGGTCAAAGAAGAAGGAGATAGGCATGGTCGCCAATGGTCATTGGTCAAGAGGATGGATGGACGAAAGGATGCGGCTGAGCTAACCCCAGAAGACCCCATGTCAACTGAGTGCTGCCTACATAGCCCCGATGATAGGGCCTCAGGCCGATGTAGTTCTCCCTAAAAGGGAGGGAGGGTCAGAGGGATTGCTTGGTTTTGGTCAAAGTCGAATGAGTGGTCGTGGACAAAGGTCTTGGTCAAAGGGTCTTGGTCAAAGTTGAATGAGTGGTCGTGGACAAAGGTCTTGGTCAAAGGGTCTTGGTCAAAGGTGACGAAGTTGGGCGTGATAAGAGTCGAAGAAGAGAAGGTTTGTCCATCATAGAGATGAACAAATGGGGGTGGTCGAGCTAACCTCAGAAGATGTGGTATCTGAGTGCTGCCTATATAGCCCTTGTCCTAGGGCCTCAGACCAATGTAGTTCAGACAAAGAGGGTCAAAATGGTCAATGATGAGATTGGTCATGTGTCGAAATGATGAGGCTAAGATGAGGATAAAAGGATGCTACAGATGGTGTATTCTGTAGAAGTGGTCGAGAGTCTTTCATCTCTAGCAAGTTTCCATAGTCGCGATGGATGTATGCTAAAAATGAATAAAAGGTCTATTTATGCTTCAGCAAGTATTGGTTTATGCTTAACATAAATTGGGTCTGGTCGATAGTTTCCATGTGTATTGGTGTCCATGGGAACTATGCGAAATGGACAAGGATGATGCCTGATGTCATGTTGAAAATGTCGATGATGGAGTGAAAAAGTGTTGAAGTTGGCTTGGTTTAAGGATGAGTCGACAAGAGACGTGGCCAAAGCGTGACCAAAGTGTAGAGAAAAGGTGAAAGGCAAATTGCTCTTTCATTGACATGGACCAGAAAGGAAGCATAGATAGGGGTTATTAGAACAAAAGCCCCGTTCATGCATTGCGTCGATGACCAGTGTTGAGTTAGAACGGTAATCGAATCACTTTGACATTAAAGTGAGCTCGAAGTCCCTTGAGCCGGTGATAGAAGGGGGATAGGGTAACCCAGTTTAAGAGCAGGAATAACCTTGCCCCTTTTGTAGGAGACCCTGAGACAACTACAAGCCAATGTCCGTGACTCGTTTTTTTTTTTTTTTTTTTTTTTTTGTGTCAGGCTGATCGATGCGGGAAGCCTGCATAGAGATGTCACTTGATGTAATGGTCATGTTGCGAAGCTGATCGATGCGGGAAGCTTCTAAGAAAAGTGCTATTTATTGCCAGAGTAGTCATAGCCATCCTTCGAGGGAGTGGTCTATATTTTTGCTTAATAATGTTTGAAAAGTTGGCCTAGCTGTCCTTCAAGGGATCAGTCTAGTAATACAGCAATGATAGTACAGCTGTCCTTCGAGGGATCAGTCTGTCTTTTTGATTTGACTTGACTTGATTTAGTGACCATGGATATGTTTTGACATCTTGATTTGGATTTATTGATAGGAATGAGAGTCACGGACAAGACTGTAGAAGCTCAAGGACGCCCCTTTTTATTAGGACAAAGCATCACTACATCCTAAAAGGGTTGTAGAGGACTTGTTAAAGGGGAATAGGGTTGAAAGGGATGAGGATTAAGAGGACAAGGATTGCTCAAGGGACGAGCTCAAGTTACATGCCAAGTAGACGAGTACTCGACTAGCAGAAGAAAGGTCAAAGATGTAACGCATTAAGAGGCTCAGGTTCTGGCCGTCCGTCAAGGGAAGACAGACGATAAGTCCCTGACCCATACTTGTGCGTGATGATAAAAGGTCCAAGCCAATTGGGGGCGAATTTGCCTCGTTTACTTTGCTCCATATTGGTCACGTGCTGATTCTCTTTGAGGACGAGGTCTCCGATGTTGAAATCTCGTTCTCGCAGATTTTTGTCGTAGGTCCACTTTATGAGACTTTGGTAGACATGGAGATGATTAAGGGCAGCAAGACGACGCTCATCGAGTAACTCAAGTTGAGCTAAGTGATCCTGACGAAAGTCATCGTTGGAGAGAATGTCATGCAGGGAGATGCGAAGAGACGGGATCTGTACTTCGAGAGGTAAGACAGCCTCTGTTCCGTACACGAGAGAAAAGGGGGTAGCACCCGTAGAGGTTTGGATGCTAGTGCGGTAGGCCCACAAAGCGAAGGGGATATGAACGTGCCAATCCCTTCCTGTATCGTCGACCACCTTCATGAGAATTTTGGTGAGAATTTTGTTGGAAGCCTCGGCCTGCCCATTTGCTTGTGGGTAGTAAGGCGAAGAAAAGCTGAGTTTGATGCCAAATGAGTCGCATAGTTTTTGGACAGTCTTGTTTTTGAAGGACTTGCCATTGTCGGTGATGATTTTGTGAGGGACACCGAAACGACAGATGATGTGGCTACTGATGAAGTCGACAATTTTGTCAGCTTTTGTGGAGACGAGAGGAATGGCTTCCACCCACTTGGTGAAATGCTCAGTGGCAGTGATGATGGACTGATGATGAAGAGACGAGTGAGGGTTGATCTCACTGATGAGATCCAAGCCCCACTGAGAAAAAGGCCAAAAATCCTGAGCGACTTGCAAGGTGTGACTGGGGAGATGAAGCAGGTTAGAGTGCTGCTGACACTTGATGCAACGCCGAACATAATCGCTACAGTCTTGATGAAGGGTGGGCCAATAATAACCCAGGCGAAGGAGGCGCTTGGCAACCGAGTTTCCACTGAAGTGTCCACCACAAATCCCGTCGTGGACTTGCTTTATGGCTTGAGGAGCTTCAGTGGAGGTTAGACAGTGAAGAAGGAGGCCGTCGAAGCCTCGCTTATAGAGAAGGCCCCCTAGCATGGTATAGCGAGCTGTGCGCTTGATGAAAGCTCGTCGCGCATTGCTAGAGAGGTTGGGAGGAGTGACAGAAAGAGACAAGTAGTCCACAAGTTGCTTATACCAGTCATCTTGTGGGCTAGAATTGACAGTATTGATATGGTCGATGTGAGGAGAGATGTATGAAGGCAAGGGTATGCGATGCACTGTGACAAAAAGGCGGGATGATGATGATGAAGACGGGATATGCGAAGCAAGAGAAGCCATGGTGTCGGCAAACTTGTTCGTAGAGCGTGGAACAGTCTGCAAGAGGTAATGGTCGAAAGATGCCAAAAGAGTGTCAGCACAATTCTTATACCTCTGTAAAACTTCATTTTTACAGAGATATGAACCGTTAACTTGATTAATGACGAGCTGCGAGTCGCCGAAGATGTTGATAGACTTGATGTGGAGAGAAAGGGCAGTCTGAAGTCCCAAAATTAAGGCCTCGTATTCGGCCATGTTATTGGTACAATCGAAGTCAAGCTTGAAAGATAGAGGCATAGGGCTCCCCGTCGAGTGGGATGAGGATGACCCCCGCACCCCCACCGAGTTGACATTTGGAACCGTCAAAGAACATAGTCATCTGGTAGACGGTGTCATCGGTGGAAAGTGTGGCGATAGACTCGTCAGGGAACTCACAGTGTGAGGGTCGGTTGTCGGGAAGAGGGGCATCTGCCAGTTGGTCAGCAATGGTTTGCCCCTTGATAGATTTCTGTTGGATGAATTCGAAGTCAAACTCAGCAAGCAGCATGAGCCACCGAGCCATACGTTGATTCTGGTATGGCTTGGAGTGCATGTACTTGAGAGGGTCAGTGTGAGTGATGACAAAGGTTTTGTGGTTGAGAAGATAGTGGCGGAGCTTGGTAGCGGAAAAGACTAATGCCAAATAGAGTTTCTCGGTATGAGTATACCGAGTTTCATAGTCGACCAGTGTTCGGCTGATGTAGTAAACCGCTTGCTCGCGATGATGCTCGTCTCGGTGCGCGATCATGGCACCTAACGAATGGTTGGTAGCAGAGATATAAAGGTAGAAGGGTTGGTCGTCCTTAGGTGGAGTGAGGACTGGTGGAGAGACCAGATAGCCTTTGAGGGCCTCAAAAGCCTCTTGACAGTTCCCATCCCACTTAAAGGAGACGTCCTTCTTAAGGAGGTGATGAAAAGGTTGGCAGCGGTCTGAAAGTTGCGAGATGAAACGGCGAATGGACTGGAGCTTCCCTTGTAGACTGCGAAGCTGCTTGAGATTGGTTGGGGGCGGCATTTCGAGAATAGCGCGGATCTTGGCGGGATCTATCTCGATACCACGGAAAGAAACGATGAAGCTGAGAAGTTTGCCTAAGAGGACCCCAAAGACACACTTCTTGGGGTTGAGGCGGACATTGTATTGAAGGAGACGAGAAAAGATGATTGTGAGAATGGTCAAGTGGTCGCGGCGGAGCTTGGACTTGCCGAGAAGGTCATCCACATAGTCCTCCATGATTTTGTGGAGGAGATCGTGGAAAATGTAAGTCATGGCGCGCTGATAAGTGGCACCAACATTTTTCAGGCTGAAAGGCATGACTCGATAGCAGAAAGTCCCCCATGGGGTGATAAAGGTAGTCTTGTGCTGGTCTTCCGGTGCGATCAGGATTTGATTGTACCCTGAAAACCCGTCCATAAGAGATAGCATCTCATGGCCGGCCGTAAGATCAACAAGCTGGTCAATGTTAGGAAGAGGAAAGTCGTCTTTAGGACAGGCTAGGTTAAGGTCGCGATAGTCCGTGCAGATCCGAATCCCCCCAGTTGCTTTAGTAACTGGGACGATGTTAGAGACCCACTGTGGATAATCGATGGGTTGGATGAAGGAGACAGAAAGAAGGCGCTGAAGCTCCTCTTTGACAAGAAGCGCAACGCGAGGGTGCATCTTTCGAAGCTTCTGCCTAACAGGCTTAGCCTCTGGTTTGGTGACAATGTTATGGGTAGCAATGGTAGGGTCGATGCCAGGCATGTCGCTGTAAGTCCAGGCAAAGGCCTTGCTATGGTTGGAAAGGAACTGGGCATAGTCAAGCTGCTCCTGAGTGTCTAAAGATTGGCCAATCTTTAAGACGTGAGGAACATCGGAAGAAGAAGGGAGGTTGATGTCAATGGTGGATTCATTTAACATAACCTGGGTCTCGGAAGGGAGGAAACGCTGGACGAAAGAGTCATCGGCACCCATGTAGGAAAGGATGGCGTCATCGTCAACGCAGTGGACAGTGTGAATGGTTGCCGACTCATCCTCTACCATGCCAGGAAAGATGAGAGGGAGAGACCTGGGCACCCCATTGAGCTGATAGGTCAGGGGTTCCAGGCGGATGGTGTTTATGAAAAAAAAAACTAGGAGGGATGGAAACCACCGACTCCGTAGGTGACGAAGGAGGAATGGGCGAGTCTGGAAGAGATTGGTCAGTGGTTGGTTCGGGACAAAGGTCGGAAGGAGCCTGAGTGGGGTCATGATATCCCAGGCCATACCGTTTCTTGGCATCGTGATCATTGAGCGGCTCGATGGGCTGATGGGAGCCCTGCTCATAACGTCCAAAACCAAAACCCTTCCATGCACACCTGTGAAGGTAAGTGTGTGCAAAGGCGGGGTTGCCAAGAAACGAGAAATCAGATGTGAAAGGTCGAGGTGAAGAAAGAGAAGCGCCGTAGGTAGGAGCTTGATTAAGCCCCCCATAGACAAAGTTGGTTCGGAAGTGAGGAGGACCATAAGGCATGACCGTCCCGATTCGAGGGTCGTAATTAGGACTAAGGTGAAGGCGTCCATACTCTTGCGGAGTTTGGAACATGTCGAGGGTCAACAAGCGATATTCCCCAAGCGATAGTCGTTGGAAGATGTCTTCCATGGGGTCTTTGGTCGGCACTTGAAGAGGAGGGGTGAGGGCAACCGCCGATTGCGAACTGGTCGAAGCTTCCGCGGATGGAGGCGGTGCCGGAGTGGACGGCTTGATGGGGATGAGGACGTCGTTAGGACGATAGGTGGTGTTGCAAGTCTTGAAGGGTGAAGGGTCAGCGGGAATGGTGTGGACTTGCCCGTCATGCTCAAACTTCACACAACGGTGCAGGGTGGAGGGTATACAGGCCATGGCACGGATCCAAGGTCGGCCCAGTAGAAGGTTATATTGAAACTCTCCTTCGATGATATAGAAGAGCTCCGGGACTGTGCGTGGGCCAACGCGAATGTGGAGGATGACTGTGCCAATGGTCGTGGCTGTGGTGTCGTTGAAAGAGCGTAAGATAGCGTCAGTTTTAGAGACGCAGTTCTGAGGAAGAGCCAGCTGATCAAAGGCGTGGGTAGAGATTATGTTGATGCTAGCGCCACCGTCGATCATAACGCGTTTAATGCGTGTCCGATCAACATAGGCAGTGATGAAGAGGGCGGCGTCCTGATCTTTCGTGTTAGATGCGGGAATCTCAGAATCGCTGAATGTGATGGAAGCGACAGGAGACAAGGAATGGACGAGGGCAGCGAGTGGTTGGGGGTCCTCGGGTTGGACCTCCGCTGCCTGCAAGGCTTGGATAAGGGCTTGACGGTGCTGAGGCGAAGTTTGGATAAGGTCGTAAAGAGACATCTTCACTGGTGTTTGGTGAAGCTGCTTCAGCATGGAGTTGTGAATTGGTCCAGAAGAGGAAGATGAAGAAGGTTGGGACGCGCCAAGGATAGAAATTTTAGGCTTGGGCGCAAGGGGTGGCTGGACGAAGGGATAGGTCCAAGGAATGGCAGCTTTTGCTTTGGCCTTGTCCTGCTGCGACCTAGTGGTTATACGGATGGCATTGATTTCGAAAATGGGAGGCGAAGAAGGGGTCATGTTTTGCTGGTGAGATGTTGACGTGTTTGAAGAAGTTGGACAGGAAGGAGTCGGGGTCTGGTCAAGAGTGTCCTCAAGGAGAAGAGTGTCCTTCTCCATATGGCGGCGGATGACGGCCTTGAGGGCACAGCAAGTCTCGGTGTCGTGTCCTGGTGTACGATGATATAAGCAAATTTTCGTATCGTCGAACCAGGAGGGCTTGGACCCGAGAGGTTGGAAAGGCTTGATGGGCGGAAGGGTTATGTCGGAAGTCTGGAGAAGTCGGCGTAATATTGACGAGTATGAGCCCAATAGAGGGTCCGTGCTATTTGATATGCGCGAGGTTGGTGACTTTTGCTTAGGCGAGGTTAGAAGAGGTTTCCGTACCACCTTATGGGTTGATGGCGCGGTGACAGATGGAGATGGCTCTGGCCTGGTGATTGAGAACGCCTTTTTAGGAGAGGGACGACTGGAGGTAGGCAGAGGAAGCAAAGGAGGCAACGAGTTTTGGTTGAAGGTCGGAGTGGGAAGGATGCTAGCCAAGGTCGAAGGATGGGGGCCCAAAATGGATGGCAATGGTGACGGAGAAGGAGGCGTTCGTCTCGGTGGTCTGGCAGTCTTCTTCGTCTTGGTCGGAAGACTGCTACTGGTCGAGGTCTGGCCTAAGTCCACCTTCACTTGCGGGTGAGTGAGGGAGGAGATAGGACGAATGCCAAATGACTTGATGGGTTTGGACGAGATAGATGCAGGCTTCGGTTTGGACGGGTTTGGTTGAGGTTTAAGAGTCTGGTCTTTGTCAAGAGTCTGACGAGATTCCACCTTGGGAGGATTAGCGGCATGTGATGAGAGGGCGCGGGCATGTTGAAGGGTCTTAAGACGCTCCCACAACACCTGAGGCGTCACTTTCCTCGAAGGGAGAAGTTCAATCTTCTCCACTAACCGGGAAAATGGCTGAGAGGAAGATGTTGATGGTTGCGAGATTGAAGACGAGATGGGAGTAGTGGTCTTGGACACATGATGTGGTGAAGTCATGACAGATGAAGATGAAGGCGAGACAGGTTCTTCCCTGGGTGGGGAAGAAACCGGGGAGCGAGGCTCCTCCAGCGGGTAAAGGGCAGGGATGACAGTGCCCTCCACTTGTGGCTGAGGAGTAGGAAGGGTCGGGTCCTCCAAAGGCTGCAGAAAGGAGGATGGCGAGACTGAAGGTACTGATAAGGGCGAAGCGTCCTCCAAGATGAGAGGGGTCAATGGAGAACTAGCCGGGGAGAGAGGCTCGTCCACATGTGACGGACTGATGGATGGACTAACCTCAAGAGGCTGATTGGGGACGAAAGGAGAGACCGTATTGACTGTCCGAATATTGTGCTCATGATTGTCGTCAATTAAGGTCTGGACATGGTTCTGAGCTGGCGGATGATTGGGGAAAGGTTGTTTGAAGATGTCAATGGCCTGATTAGGGGGTGCATTAGGATTGTCTAAGATGAGATCCCCCTTCTCAAGCATGTCTTGTATTATGTTCTTAAAGGTCTTGCAGTTCTCCGTGTCATGGCCCTTAACACGGTGAAAGCTGCAGAAGTCATGCTCCCTATACCACGCGGGGATGGCGTGTGAGGGATCGAATTGCGGAGGAGGTCGGGCTTGAGGGAGATTGAGGATTCCCTGTTTAAGAAGCTTTTCCAGCATAGACGCATATGATTCTCCAAGGGGAGTATATCGTCGCTGCAAGTATCTTTGCTGGAATTGCCGAGTAGCGCTCTGAGACGTAGAGGGCTCAGGCTGATTGGACGAAGAAGATGAAGGTCTGACAACCACGGCATTAGCTGAAGCCTTGGATTTAGAATTGGATGATGATGGCTTGGCAGAAGAAGAGTCATTGGTCTTAGAGCTGGGATTCTTACTCCGCAGTTTGACTTTGTTCTCCTCGATGGCACGCAACTCAAGTTTGCGGGCCATCGTGAAGGCCTCGTCAAAAGTGCGGAAGGTTTGAACCCTCAGGGTGGAAGAGATATGTCGGGCACAGGCTTGAGAAAAGAGTTCAATAAGCTCAGCCTGGGGCAAGGAAAAGGAGAGTTGGTTGATAAGGCCTCTCCATCGAGCAACGAAGTCGGCTATGGACTCATCCTCGAATTGCCGAATAGAATAGAGGTCCGTGATTGAGACTTTCTTGGTTATGTTGATAGAAAAGTGATCGAGGAATAGCTGAGCCAATTGCGTGAATGAGAAGAGAGAATGGCTAGGAAGGGAGCTGTACCAGTCAAGTGCAGCACCTAAGAGAGACATAGGAAAGGTGCGTAAGAGTAACGCATCGTCATGGCCAATGAGGTAGCAGGCGTGTCTGAATGCCCGCAAGTGTTGTTGGGGGTCTTCCTTGTTTTGAAAGCGAGAAAACTTCGGAAGCTCCCACTGGCTAGGATATGGTCTGATTGGGATGGAAGGATGGATGGGCTCGTTGCAGATCTGTTCATATGAAAGAGTGTTGCGCGAGCCAGAAACAGAGGTCTCAAGACTGGTCATCTTGTCCATCAGCATCTTGATGATGTCTGCCGACGGATTGACGGGTTGCGCGCCCCCTAGGTTGTAGGGCGCTTGGAAGAGGTTAGAGGAGGCGAGCGACATAGTCGGTTGTAGAATGTACGGATGACTAATCGCAGGGGCAGAGGTGGAGGCTAAAGGTGGTTGGTTAGAAGACATAGCTGGGCCCGTTGTTGCCACGAGAGGTTGGACTGTGGTAACGGGGGCCAAGGGATAAGAAGCCACCCTGGTATTGATAGGGGCCAGGGTAGGCGGGATAGAGACGACAAGGTTTTGAAATGGAGTGGATAGAGGTTGAGCGGGTTGAGGTTGACAAGGGGCCGGAACCCCAGTGGAAGTGGGCCCAATGATAGAGGGAGAAGCCACACCTGGAGGATTGGTCAAAGTCTGGTCAGTGGTCAAAGCGATGGCTTGAGTGTCCGAAGGTTGAACTATGGATGTTGTTGATACAGCTGTAGTCGCGACAAGGGAGGTCGGCATTCCGTAGATCGGATTGCCCAAGGAGTCCCGCGTTCGGCTATGCGCGAGATAATGTTGCAAAGCCTTGACATTGAGGTCCAAGAATCGCTCGAAGTCTTGGTCCCCTTCTTGGACAATGGGAGTCTGCGGCGGGGTCGGACGGACAGGAGTTCTTTCGGTCTCCGAGTTGAACTCCATTGTAGGCTTGGTCACGGATGGGGTGGACGGAAGCGGTTGACGGCAGACGTGGTCGACAAGAGCCTTGGCTTGGCTACGAGTGAAAACCATGCAAGGCAAAGAAGGTTCGGGTCTCAGGAACTGTGTTGCTCAGTTTCAGAAGACCAGGATGAAGTCTTGACAGAGAAAGGACAGGTTTCAGGTTGCTGGTTTTGGAAAAAAAGGACAGTGACAGAGACCGACGTCGGTTGAAAAACCGATGTCGGTAGGAAATGAGGCCGACGTCGGTCAGATAACCGATGCCGGTAACAGATGAAGCCGACGTCGGTATCAGAACCGATGCCGGTGACAGGGGAAGCCGACGTCGGTGGCAGAACCGATGTCGGTGACTGTGTTTTCCCGAGAGCCAAAAGGTTCTTGGAAAAACAAAGAAGAAAACGTCCTCACACACTCAAACAAACAGATGAGAGGAGGAAAACAGAAGAAGACAGACAGGCCTAAGCGATAAATCCTAGAAATTAACCTTAGAAACTTGTGGCTTATGCCTTAGATGAATGTTTGGGGAGATTGGCTGAAAAAAGGGTCCTAGAAGAAGGCGGTTTAAGGATGGTTTCAGGTGTTGTTTTAGGTGCTCAAAGATCTGTGTTAGGGTCTGGTACGTGGCCTGGTGCTAAGGAGCAAGCTCCCCTCACTTCACGATTCCAGTGGTTAGCTGGTCTCGCTTAGCCAAGATATACCTCGCCTAGAGTTTATCCTCCGCCAGAGAACGGAGTGGGCTTCCCCCTTGGTGATGAAATCCAAGTAGGGTCACCGGGACGGGTAAGGTATCCGCTGGGTGATGAAATCCCAGTCGGGCCTTGTCTCAGGTATGTTATATGTTTGTTTTGTGCATGTGATTAGGTAGTGTAACATAAAGTGTCTATGGTTTATTCAATATGCGCCTAAGTTACTAGATGTGGACTAATGCAAGCACAAGCAGAAATGAAAGTGCAATATGTTTTAATGCCCAAGTCGAAATGTGATGTTGTTATGAAGACAAGATGGAGAAAGGGACGAGAGTATGATATTTAGACTAGTCTAGAATGCAAAGAAGAAAGGTTCGTTTTAGTCCTTGCTTATAGTGTCATTTGGAATAGAGGAAAGAGACAAGAAGAAAGGAGCCTAAATGCACCTAAATGAATGAAAAAGAAAAAGGAACCCAGGAGGAACCTAGGGTCCCACCGGGCGTGCCAGAGATGTTTCTACCTCAAATTTCGCTTTTAAGACTAAAAAGAAAGAAACTAAAAGAAAGTAAAGGACAAGGCTTGAAAGTACCTGGACTATAGATTGCGCACCGTAAATCCAGACGTTCGTGGGCACTCCTCTTTGGCTGTGGAGGAATGACACCTGCAAGAAAAAGGGAAACTAGGACAAGAAAAATGTTAGACAGATAGGCAGTGGGTTGCCAAGCAAAGGCTTATTCCCAGAAGTGTAAAAACTTCCTTAAGGGAGGTCAACCCACTGTTTTGATAAAATAAGTGATTGATAAAAGACAGAATGACAGAATACAGAAATGATAAAAAGATTAAAAATGAAAGAAGAAAACAAAATTATTACCTGAATGAAGGAGTAGGCTGAAGACAGTCGCCGAGGTCGGTAATGTTGCCAGCGTCGGTTATCTGACCTGCCGTCGTCGGCTATCCTGCCGACGTCGGTTGGGGAAGTGATCGGCGTCGGTTGGGGTTGCGGCCTGTAGTCGGGCTTGAGCAGGGTCTGGTCTGAGTCTTGGTCTGTGGTCTGTCCGTGGACGGGTTGGACACTGATGGACGGGTCTGGGTCTTGGTCTGTGGTCTGGGGATTGTCTCAGGCAGAGATACAGGGGAAGGAAGGGACAAAGAGGAAGGAGAAGAGAAGGATACACAGAGGAAGGGGCCTGAGAAGGATTTGCAGCCTCTCAGGGGAAGGGACAAAGGGAGAGACACAGAGGACAACAGAAAATAGAGGATTAAACTAAAGAAAATAAAATAAAACTAGAACTAACTTACCTTTAGCCTGCTGAAAGAAGAAGATGGAGATGTTGCTGGAGCCACTGAAGAGTTGCTGCAAGGAGAAAACACAAATCCAAGGCCTGCTTCACCTGTTGCTGCTGCTGCACGAGGTTAAGACAGAGGAGAAATAAGAGCCAAAGCGCCGAGAGGAGTTGTTTGCGAGCTCAAGAGTCCAGGGGGTGCAACGGATGCAGAAGGGGATAATGAAGGCTGCCGACGCCGGCAGTTTCGCCGACGTCGGCCGAAGGGTCATCGACGTCGGCGGTCGCAGGATGGGCACAGAGGCTAAAAATAGCCTCTGCCCATTCTTGCACGCCGCCGAGCGAGGGGTCATGGGCAGAACGGTCGCAAGGTTGCCAAAATGGACGAGGGGGGCTATAATGGTGAGATTAATCCAAGGAACACCTAGTTAAAATGCCTACCCCAAAGTGCATCATACATGGTCCTCCTTTTCATTATATACCTATTCATACCTCACCTATGCTTCCTATGTCAATTTCAACATCCTCAACAACCAACATATGAACACATTTACCTATCTCTAATTCCATTATAAATCTTAATGCAGTTCATTTCAATTGTTCTAATTAAGCTAACTCCATATCATGCATTAGGGTATTTTGAAATTCCCTTACACATACCGCTTTATACTTTTGGGCATCTTGTGATGACCATCCCTACATTAAATTAACTAGTTGGTCATCCTACGATGCACACTCCTAGTCTACATTGCATGATAATAAACACATTAAAATTCAAGAAACCTTTCTAGACATATAGGTATTCAATTCACATGTTCCTCTTTGATATAGATGTTAACATATATTTTTCTTGTTATTTTTGTCTCATGTTTCTTTATTTTTGTGAAATTTATTTCATTTAGTTTCATTTTACTTTCACCATTGTTTCCTTTGGGTTATTTGGTTTTATTTCACTTTATAGTTTGTAAGTTGCATTATAATACATCGGATAGTACTAGGTCTTCCCCACAAACACACTTTATTAGTGCCATTGTTTCATTTGTGTTATTTGGTTTTACCATTATTTACTCTTTGGTTCCTTGGTTTTATTTCATTTCACTTGCAATAATTATTTCAAATTTTATTCTTAGATATCTCTTTTTTTATTTATCTTATTATGTCATTACTTTCCTTAGCATATTTATAACTCTTTGGCCCTTGTTTACCTTCCCCTTCTTTTGTGATGACTATTTAATTTCCCCCTCTTTTGGGATGACTACTACTTTCATTAGTGTTTGTGATAAATTACTTGTAGGTTATTATGGATTATTTAGCGACATGCCTATCATATAATTTTGTCATCTCTTTCATAGCAATATTTCACCTCATTGTGATCAGCTATAGGTATATTCACCATTTTATCACTTATTAAATGGATGGATCTCTCATGATCCACATATTCCACT